>VUQR01031168.1:20001-58422 GCA_015108515.1 Hemichromis elongatus | reverse complement strand
ACAATCATTTTTTGGCACAACACTGGTACGCAGGATCACGCGCACCTCCGTCTCCAGCTTTGTAGGTTCCACTGGCACGCAAGCCTCCGGTCTTCCCGCACCTGTCCAACCAATAATCACACGGTTGCTGTAACAGTACATTCAATGGCTGCAGCTCTCCCACTGCCAACTGTACGCATCACCACCAACAGCAACAACACCATGGGAGCACATGTTTTAAGACGGCGAGGTGTGATTGTAGATGGGGTGCAGGTGAGTCCATCTCACCTGCCGCAGCATCGCAGATCAGCAACAATAATAAAGTATTTTCTATTTAATTATAAACTTTGTCGTAATTGTGTCTTTGGTTTTAAGTATTTAATAATAAAAAAGGAAACATAATAAAAAAACACTTATGGTCATGAAAATTAATTAAGATTTACCAATTCAATGACACATCCACCTTATTTATTGAAAAGTATCGGTATCGGTATCGGTATCGATATCGGCGATACTGGCCTGTATTTACTTGGTATCGGATCGATACCAAAATATGCAGTATCGCACACCTCTACTGTGCACATCACAGTTGGTTCTTTGTGTACAAGGGGTTTGTATACAGGCTGGAGATGAACCAGGTTCTCATCTGAGTGCCCCGGAGAAGGGAGAGGTGGTGAGCTGGTGTTGGCAAACAATAAGTCTAGTGTTTAATTGTCTCTGATTGTCAGGTAGGACGAGTGGAGGATAGGGAGACATGATTAAAAGCCCCAGAGGCAGAGAAAGGGCCTGGGGATACTGTGTTTGGAGGCTGCTGCTTGCAGGCCGTTGCAGAGGGGAGGACATACACCCATTCACTCAGTGAAGCAGTGGGCAGCCACTAAGCACGCACACGGGGGGGGCAATGTGTAGGGATGGTACCATGCTCAGGGGTACCTCTTCAGTGGATTCGAACCCCCGACATTTCAATCATGGGGCAACCAATATACCTACTTAGCTATGCCAACCCTTGATACTTATCAAACAAAACAACAACTGTTTAATTATCATGTATAAATTAGTTAAAATTAAGAGAAATCAAAATGATAAAATATATGTAGATGTGATCTTAGTGAGCCCATGAGTTATCTGGAGCACATCAGCTCCAGTGCTAAATTGTAAATGTAGAAACACCATATGGTTTCAGAACATCAGATGGTGATAAAAACACAGCTAAGGTAGGACTGGATAGCCCACCAAGTTACTGGTGGGTCAGGCTTGTTTTGGCAACCTGTCATCACCATAAACTCATTTCATATTGATGCTTGTTAAGGTCAGTTTGAACTGATTAGTCAAAATTTAAAAAACAAAACAAAACAAAGCAAAACTATAACAGTATGTGAGTCAGGCTTATGTTGCCAAAAAAAGTTTAAAAAAGAAAAAGCAAGTTCATGTCTAATGCTTATGTAGTGGTTAACTCATTTGCCTTACATATGAAGAATCCCCAATTTAAGACTGGGAGGAGACACAAACCCATCCTAGTATATTCCCAGTACTACACCCAAGACTGGATTAATTGGATGGTTGGGTCATGAAGGCTAAACTCTGTGCCAAATCAAACATGCAGATGGATCTACTGTGGTCACCCATCAGTGAAAATTGTGTGTTCTTTAGCACACTATTGTTTGCTGTCCTATTAGTTGCCATGTACATACTCACTAGAACTGATTAGTTTTCTTTCTATAATTCTAAGGTAAAGTATGCTGTTGTAAAGTTATGACATAAGTTTAATTTGTCTGGCATTGTGCCTGCTTTGTAAGCTGTTAAGTAACATAAAACAGAAATTCAAGTAAAATCTAACTCTTTAAAATCTTTCTGAAGGAGAAGAATTAATATGACCTCTAAGAATTGGCTTTGTAAACCCTTAAATAAGATGGCTGATAACAGAATAGAAGAGCCTTAAGTACAGATGAGTGGGGTGGAGCATTTTCTCAGTTCAGCTCTGTCAGTCAGTCTATTAATAGTGGCTCTCCAGCTGAGCCTGTAGGAGCACACACAGGCAGCAGCAGGGGGAAAATTGTTAAATGCAGCGAATAAGCCCTTCCTTGCCACCGCACGCCAAGCCCACCCTCTTTGTCTTTGAACTGAATCACCGTGAACGAGAAGCCAAATGTCAGAGCGAGTATTATAGTACGCTGCTGGGTGTTCTAGAAGGTACAGATCCAACACACAATTAAACAACGATTGCAACAAATATGCTACAAGCTGCATTTATGCATCACTTTCTAATTAGCACTAACATCTTGTTTTGATTTCCATGAAATAAGAGGTTTGGGCAGTTTGCTATAATTTAATGTCACAGTCTCCCCCAGGTGAGGGTGTTCCAGCAAATTCACTATAAGAATGCTACATGTCAGACTGTTAAATGTTATCAACTGTTAAAAGTAAATGACAGCACAATTAGAAAAAAACATTAATAAGTTTGGTTGGTTTGGAAGGGTTGGCAAGAGTTGGTCCTTGGTAAGAACATGATGCTTAGGTCTGCAAAGATTTCTGGAACATGTCCTGTGGACAGAAAAGACCAATAGTGAAGACGTTTGTCCATAATGCACAGGGCCGCACTTGCAAAAACCAAGCACAGCATATCAGCATGAACACTTCATACAGATTGTCACACCTAGGGGTGGGTTTTGATTATCGATCTATCGATTAAAATCGATTCTAGCTTGGTTAAAGTGATATCGATTCATTAAAATCCTGAATCGATTTTTAAATATAAATTTAAAAGAGCCCTGAATGTCAAAGTCATAATCTTAAAGTGGACACTGAATTTATGGGGAGCCAGAGCAGCAGGGGTGTGACATGCAAGTACTCGGAAGACTTGGGCAGAAGCCTTGCAGCAGTGTTTGTAACAACCTGCAGACTTTCCAAGGAGGCTTTACATAAACAAGTGAACAAAGAGTTACAATAATCCAGGCGAGATGAAACAAATGCATGTATGACAATTTCCAGTTCTGACCGTGACACAAACCAAACCTTGTGGAACACCATAGGCAAGAAAAGTAGAAGAGGACCTATACTTAGAGGTAGTCACAGAAAAGGATTGTTCACACAAAGATGCGAATCAGTCCAAAGCAGACCCTGACATACCCAGCCAGTGTCTCAAGTTATCTAGCAGAATGTGACGGTCAACAATATCAAAGGCAGAGGTCAGGTCCAGCATCGGTAAAACAGAGCATTCTCCTCACGTCTCATCAAGACGTCACTGGAAACTCTCAGAAGTGCAGTTTCAGTAGAGTGAAAGCCAGAATGGCATTTATCCAGAATGCTGTATACATCCAGAACAGCTATAAGCTGCTTGGTCACAATCTTTTTTTAAATCTTAGCAATGAATGGTAATTTTGAAATTGGTCTATAACTGCTAAGAGGAGAAGCTTTAAGTTTGTTTGTTTTTATTAACAGTGGGTGAATGACAGCACTCTTACAATGAACAGGAACCAGAAACCAATGATGTAGACCGATAGAATGAAAGACTTTTTTAAACAAAGATCCAGGTATAATGTCAAGAGAGCAGGAGGATGCAAAACATGATTACATCGCATTATCACTGTGAAGGGTGGTTCTACAATCTACTCAATCAATCTGTACTTAGTTTTTCACAGGATTGCAGAAAGACTGTAAATATATCAGAAAAAAATCCTTGACTCCGCCCTTTATATGTTTTCATTATTTTTTATATATATTTTGCAATATATACAAAATATCATCATGGGTCATCTTTCAATATGTGTATTGTTTTAATGCACTTGATATTTCTAACATTATAAATATGTCACCATAATAACATGTATCATTTCTGCCATTACTTGTTTCTTCTCTGATTCTCAATTCACACTTTCACACAGCTTTTGAGCCCTGCATTTAAGATCATTTAAGGTAAAAAAAAAAGTCTTCATTTCAAGCTCATATTTGTGGGGAAGACAAGTGGGGAAACAATTGCCTTCATGTGTTTTTACTACCATGGGGCAAAAGGATACTGCAGTAGACAAATGCAGGAATCAGTAGTCAGCATGTGGAGATGGGCTTGCTGAATATTTTAGTGTGGTGAGCACGTTTCATGTGCATATGCTCCATGCAATTCTATCTGCATATGGCAAGTGTTTGCCTGTCTCTGTGGGGATAGGAGGGTTGTGGCAGGTCAATGTTTAGGTTGATGTAGAAAAAAAGTTTATCTATGTAGTGTGTGTACTTTAATTAAGTAGGTGTCAAAAGATTTTATTTTCATGTCATTCCAAAGATCTGTGTGTTTTCTTTACCCCGCCACGCACCCACGCATGCATGCACGCACCCACGCATGCACGCACACTTATGCTGTGTAGTAGCTCGAGATCTGGATCAGGGAGGTGGAGGTGATGGTAAAGTTGGAATTTATCCCTTTGCGTCTGAAATTCCTATTTCCATGTTCATCATTTTACCGTGAATGTGCAAAAGCTTCTCTGCAGTGACCTCATTCGACATCGTGAGAAGCTGTGATATCAAGAAGCAAAAAAACAAAAAAACAGATTGTCTAAATAATTTCTCAGCATGTGTCTATAGACAGTATCTGGCTGGGAGTGCGTGTACGTGCACATTGTTCTTGAGGATACAAGCAAAGACAGCTACCTTTTCTCCATTAGCACTTCCCAGCACATAGCAGCCCATAATGTGGATGAGGTTGGGCTCTGGGTTCAGCTTGCTCATCAGCCTGCTGAGCCGCCGCCAGAACCTGGTGACACAGGAGAGGTGAGAGGTGACGACAATCAGCATAGGTGAGGGTTAAGGTTACAACAGAAGTGACATTTTTCATAGGTTTATATATAAAATACTATTTATTGCCAGTGTTTAAACAGATTGGCTTGCAGATTAGCCTATAGAGTGATTTTTTAAAAATTTTTTTGGCTGTTTATTTAAAAGACATTTCTATTATAATGCAGATGCGGTGCTTATGGTCTGTCATCAGTGAGCAACACTAACTAGACTTGTGTTAGAAATAGAAACCTGTAATCAGTAAGCTGACTATCAGCTCACCATAACACAGACTCAAAAAAGACTTCTCTTATGAAAAGCAAATATTATGCTGCTTCAGGTAGTATTTTGGTAGTACAATGTTAATGACAGTGTCACCAAATTGGGATTCCACCCACTAGGGTGGTTTTAAGCTTAAGTTAAAAACTTAAAAACTAAGAGTGCACTCAAGAATGAATGCCTGGGCGCACTGAATCTGTGCTGGTGCTGGCAGCAGACGCGATGGAACCTGAACATGTGGGGGATCGTTATGTTCAGGGTATGATGGCAATATTATCGTAGTGTCAGAGTGTGGTGAAGACGTGCAGAACACCATGCTGATTGCTTCACTGACAGGGTAACAGCTTTTAATGGGGGCAGTGTGATAGTGAGTGGAAAATAAAGCTTGTCATCAGTGGAAGCAACCTCAATGCAGAAAGATATCAAGATAACACTTTTAGTGGCATTCAGATATCTCCAGTCTGGGATCTCTTATCCCCACTGAGTGTGGTTGATCAGAGAATTTGAAGGCGGAGATGATAGAACCTGCCTGCTGCGTCCTGATCTCAACCCCACTCAACACTTGTGGGATCAGCTTGGTGACCAACAGAACCACATTGGCTGACTTGTGACAAATGTTAGTTGAAGAATGGGATGCCATTCCATAGCAGTGTGTGATTCTTCCACAAGCTACTAAGGTCTCTGTATATTACATGAATAAATTGTTAAATTGCCAAAATGTCTTTTTTCTTCAGACCTCAATCAAGCAATCAAGTAAACAGCACCAAACGAGATTCAATAGCAAATCAATGGCATGTTTTTAACAGGCGCAAAGCACATACTTAACTCTGCTGCTCAACCCACAAATGCATTTTCCTCACAAATGTGACATCATTTAGCACGATGTGAACAGGCCTTTCAAGGGTATACAAGAAGATTGTTAGAGAACAGAAACCACCATTTATAAAGTAAGCCTCACACATGAAAACGTAGTGGTGTGTTTAAAATGAAGTGAGAATGAAAAGTTAAATTGATTCATTAAGCCACTATTAATGCAAAATGCATGTGGCCTGGAATAACTCTAATGCACTTTATATATTTTATTTTTATTGATGCCTGTTCCAGTATTTTATGGTCCCAGGCCTCTTGATGGTTTGATATTCCAACTAATGATTAAGTTTGTAGCAGCAGATGCAAATCAGACTATTTTCTTTCAAGTTCAAATTTCAAATGCCATTTGAAATGAAAATTTTGAGACCGCAGCACAGACTGCAGTCTTGACTGTGAGCATCCCCCTTAGCGAATCAGACTGTGCTGAACTAAGCTGACACAGATCTTCTGTTGAGTTTTTGCTCATTTGAATTTGGCATTTGTGACTTTAACCATATTATGCTTTGAATATTTTTCTCTTGGTTTTGCTGTGGACATTTCCACAGCTGTATTAACTATATTCACGATGAGAGGAGCAGAACCCATTTAAATTAAATCATGTAAAAAATGTAAAAAAACCAATACTTTATGTTCAATAGTACATTTTAAGCTTAGCTTCTGTAGGATGAACATAAACATGAGACTTATGACCTATAAGTTATTAATAACCTATAACTTTACTCTTTTGCTATGACTGGAAAATTAATATTAAGGCACTGACGTGAATTCTGTCTCTTTCTTCCCATTTATGTCACAATTCTTTTCATAAACTCATGTTTTACACACTCACTGTTTGTTGCTTCACCCGCAGTTAACAAAAACCCATATGTCCTTCCCTCAGGCGAGACTTACTGGATCATATCTTCTTCTTTCTCCACCTTGGCAAAGGTTGCCACTTTATTCTTCAGCAGGTACAAATGTCCTGGACCTCCCTGGGGAAAAGTGTTTGTGTTATGATAGACAACTTCACACTGTGCGCTGTAGACTTTAAAACTGATGGGGTTATTCTATCGCACAAAACTGTGAAACTCTATTGAGGATTCCCTTATTTCTTCATATTTTGCTTCCAGGCAAACAGGTTTTTAAAATTGTTGTAGAGGACAGGCTCTCCAGGTTTTCATTCAAAGTTAGCAGCCTTTTTGTGAAAACACATCATTTGTTTCTTTAATCAAATCTATGAAAAATGCCGATGACAACACGGGTTGACAGACATAAAATTGTACTGTTGCACTAACAATACAAAGAAAACAAACACAGAATAAAAACACAGAATATCTCACCATAGGGTTCACTGTCTTTGAAAAAACAAAGCAAAAAACCAGAGGAAGCTGGACTAGTGCGGGACAAAAGAACAAGTGGCAGACTGAGGTGCTACCCCTCAGCCTCCTAGTATTACCAGCGCTATACGTTTGAAAATCCTGGTGGAATTCTGAACATAGAAAAATGCCAAAAATTACTCAAAATGATCAATGATCCCAAACACTCTGCCAGTGCAGTGAAAACATGTCTGGGCAGAAAAAACACAAAGTGGACACAATCAGCTATGGAATGACCTCCTCGGAGTCCAGACCTCAACATTACTGTCAGCTCATCTTGACAGGGATTGAAACAAATGGGAGAAACATCCAGATTTGAATGTCTGAGTGTTCTTTGAATGTCCTTTAAGAGGCCTGGAAAATAATTATGAGGAGTACTGTTAAAAATGCAAGAAAACCTGCCTAAGAAAGTTCAGGCTGGGTTGTAGAATAAAGGCACTCATACCAAATATTGACTTTTCATTAGAATTGCATACACTGTTTTTGCCTGAATTTCCATGTATGTTTGTACAAGTTTCAATAAATAATTTCACCTATTTTTAATGTTTCATGCAAATATATAGAAATGAGTGATGACTCAAGACTTTGGCACAGTACTATATAGCCACCAATTATTGATGTGATGAAGTGAATACAGACACAATTTCATTCAGTGACATCACTTATCAATCAGTTTGTAATTAGTGGCTAGAGGACTATTGTGACTCAATAATGTCAAAATATTTTCAAACTCTATCTTCGTTTTCACTCACCTGGCAGAAAATGAGCATGTTCCAGATTTTACAGCCTTTCCTGTAGGCAGTCAGCTTCTTCTCTATCTCCTCTGGGTGAGAAAGAAAGAGAGGTGTCACTTTTCCCACTCAGCCATAATGGTGACACACACAAATTGGCTGTCCCTTGAGACACACACACACACCACACACATATAAAAGAGTGGAAAAACAATGAGTCATATCTGCACTCCAGCAAGATGAGACTTATTCCACCCTCATCCTGTCCACATTTACGCAGAGTAATTTTCACATGAGCTCTAAAATTTAAAAAAAACAAACAAGTATCACACTCACCTAGAATGTCATCAAATGTGGCATGTTCATGGTCCTTTAAATAAAATGAAACAACAAAATTATTAATTCAAAAAGTGAATCAAACAGAACAACAAGCTTTTGGAGTGCTGACTCTAATAGTTTACAACATTGAAGACTTTTACACTTTAAAGGGTCTCTATTCTGTACAGAAGTACGCACGTTCTCCTCCCCAGGTATCTTTTCAGACCACTGAGTGAGATTTGTTTCTAAATAGTTAGCTGTGAACGTGCTACGTTTTGCAGGCAACATCTTTGCAAATATCCATCCATTCTTTCTATGTGCAGCCTACGCAGAGAAGACCAGACCGCCCTGCCACCAACTTAATCTTGTCTGTGGGAAGACAAAGGTGTTCCCGGGATAGCTGAGAGATATAATCTCTCCAGGGTGTCCTGGGTTTGTCCATGTGGAACACCTCACCCAACATGTGCCCAGGAGGCATCCTTTGTCAGATGCCTGAACCACCTCAACTGGCCCCTTCCAATGAGGAGGAGCAGCAGCTGAACACTGAGCCCCTCCCGGGTGGCCGAACTCCTCACCCTATCGCTAAGGGAGAGGCTAGCCACGCTTTGGAGGAAGCTCATTTCCCCCACTTGTATCCGTGATCTCGTTCTTTTGGTCAGTATAAATTACAATGGACCAGTACAGCATCTGCATCACTGCAGCCACACCACAAGTCTGTCTGTCAATCTCCTACTCCCCTCCCCCCTCATTCATGAACAGGACTCCAAGATTCTACTCCACTTGGGACAGTAACTTGTACCTGAACCAGAGTGGACACTCCAGCCTTTTCCAGCCGAGGACCATGGCTTCAGAATTGGAGGGGCTGATTCACATTGCTGTTGCTTTACACTCAAAATGCTCCAGTCTGAGCTGGAGGCCACCACCTGATGAAGCCAACAAAACCTAATCACCTGCAAAAGCAGTGATGACATTCTTAAACTGCCCAAGTGGAAGCCTTCCGCCACAAAATCACGAAGAGAATAGGTGACAAAGGGCAGCCCTAATCTAATCTCTCTCTATCAGAATCTAATGGATTAGTCAGCAGAATTCATTGTCTTATTTTAGTATGAATATTTGCTAATTAGCTCTAGTCATTTGGGGCTTATGGACAACGTAATAATTAAGGCAATGAACCAGACAAAATCAAATTGTGACTTGATATTGCTAAAAAAGGAAAAGCCCTTAAATTTACCCTGATAGGAACATATATTTAGAAATATAGAAAATTTCACAGCAGTGTGACCAGCAGTCACTGAGTCGTTTCAGTAGAAAACAGGAGACCAAGTGGACTCTTTAGTGTTGCTAGAAAGGTTGGGAAACCACAGTTCTATAATGAACTGTCATTTAGAACAAAAAAGAAAACTTGAAAGAATTTAGTATTTTGGCAGTGTTGAAAAAACGTCACACTTTCTGTTTTATTTTTCTCTTTACTGGAAAAGCCAGCTGGTACACAGCAAAAGATTGCCTTTATATTTTCATCTGAGCAGACAAGCAACATGGTGCCACTTAGCAGAACCTCAAAGCCAGGCTGTGATGAGTCTGTATTTTGCTGAGGAGACATGTCACTTCAAGTGGATGGTTGACGGTGTTTTTCTACACTCGAATAAAAATGAATTCTGAGCACTTGACTGAACCAATCATTACTGAGCTTTGGTCTTTGCTTGTAACTGCGAAACTCAGTTAAAAAACTAATGAAAGTTTCTAGATTAACTTGAATGTCAAAGTTTTATCCACAAATGGATTCCCATCAAATTTAGTACACATTTTCAAGGTACCCAAAGAATTCTAGTGATGTTGGTCATCACCTGATTAATGGTACTAATAGATGTCACTGTTGCATGCAGCGTATTCAAAAAAAGATGTGATGTTTTTACTAAGCAGACCAGTCTCAGCACAGATTGCACAGAGAAGTCAAAACACTTATCTAAAGGCTCCAACCATTTGTATTTCAGCCAAAATTATGTTGGCTAGATTGCTTTAAAAACCCAGCAACCTGCCAGGGACAGACTCAAAAAAGTGAATGCTGACACTTATCCATCAGTTTCTGTGGCATCTCTTCAAGAAACACAACCAAATAAAAATCTACCAGTCAATCAAAATCTATATGTAGTAGAAAGTCACTGGCAGATACTCACATAAAGGATGGGGATGATGGAGGGGTCGTCCCTACGAATGATGTTGGGAACATATTCAGCCTTTGGGACTTTGGAAGATATCAGCTATGGAGAAAAGTAAAGCATGCAGATAGAATTTGATTGCACACTTATTAAATTAATCTGTGTGATAATTTAATTGCCAAGAACTTCACCATGATTTTGGGAGGGATAAAGTCTTCTCCGTCACAGGCCACTCTTTCCATTTCCCTCTCCTCCTCCCAGTCAGCATCCTCGTCCAGCCCTTCATCCAGCGTCCCTGAGGAGGTCTGAAGCTCGCCACCTGGTTCACACATAGGAACAAAGGACGAGATGAAAGGATAATACACAAACAAGATTAGTAGAGCGGGGTGCTCCATTTGCAAAATGCTGCACCTGTTATTTTCTCTTCCCAGCACAGAGGGGAGAGATGGAGTTAAAATCAAACGACACACGACGCAAAACGACACAATAACAGGCTCCTCATCTGCCCAGCCAGATACAGACAGATACAACACAAAACAACAGGCAGATGGACGACAGGCTGAAGGATGAGTAGAGCTGTGCGGATGGATGGCGACAGTTGAGTATTGGTACACAGAATAAAGCATACTTTAAAAATGGCAGTATAAAATAAAAAGAGACAGCGTGTTTGCGTGACAGGACAGTCTGCGTTTGTTCTGGTTTTAATGTGTGTGCAGCTTTATTATGCTTGAGTGCAGTTGTCTGTGTGCTTACCTGCAGGTGTATACATTTTCTAATGTGTAAGAAGGCGAGTTTACAAAAATCCCAAGGTACATATTGCATACCGTGTGTTTGCTTGTGAATAACTAAGAGAGCATGGACTCACTGTCTCTGGATTCATGCAGTGACTCAGGCTTGACGGGGGTGGGGTCACTCCACGAGCGGCTGAAGCTCTTGGCTCGACGATCGACGAAGGCTGATGAAGTTGGGGGGAGGAAGAGAGTGACTCACACACACACGCACAGTCTCCAAAGGATAATCAAACCCAGTAATCAAGAGCTCTGTCTTATTGATTGAGCTTGTGAATCAGTCGATTCCATTGTCACTATTGGATATCTGGTCATGTTGCTTCATATTAAAAGAACAGCAATAGTTTACATTGTATTAGGAAATGTTTGATATTTTTTCAGTTTTTCAGTTGTCTTAATGATTCCAATTCCGTAATGATAAATGCAATTAAAATCGAAAAAGTTGTTTAAACGAAATTGCAGTGATGCACTTCGTTAAACACACAATAATGCATATTAGTTTATCAGTATTTTTAACTTGTTCAGAAACACCTGACAGATGTGTAGGAAAAAAAATGGTTAAAAAAATATAACCTCCACCACTCACTGTCTTGCTTACCACTGTTTCACTGAATCGCGCTGTTTCGGTCCAACTGACCTTCAACTGGTACAAAACAATTATTAACTCTTTTTAAGCATGTATTAGATATCATCCAAGTCTGGTCAAGGGATGGAGTTCACAGATATGAACATATCCAAAACACAAGTATCTTTAAATTATTGAGGTTTTACAGCTGTATTTTGTTTTGTTTTGCTCTATGTTTGTGTTTCATAGATATTTAAATCTGAGTCTTGTGATTAGCCTGGTGGGAGTTCAAACCAAGAAACGTTTTTTCCCTTAACGTCAAATAACAGTGTCAGAAGTTAAATATATCTGCAGGAAATACGTCACACATTTGAACACAAAAACAAAAACATATCAGATATTTCAAAAATAGCACATGCACAGAACCTCACAGCTTAACAAACACCATACATAAACTAGCTAGGATTTTGTCTTGTTAAACAGAAATTGCCTTTCAGTTCAATATAGTGTACAATCAATATCATACAAATGGCACAATTTTCACAATAATGAACAAATATAAAGACTATCTAAACACTGCATATCAATAAAATTACCAGCAATTAGGAGTTTAAGGATTAATGTTCAGTATACTCTAAAATAATATATACACACATGCACACTACTGATGCTACATGCATAAAGCATAAAAACAATCAATGAACATCCACTGTGATGTCATGATACACACCTGAGAGCATGAATGCATGGTAATGCATGGTAACTGACAATGCCCATACATACCAGCAGAAACCAACGCAAAGACTTACTCTGGGCCTTCATCCTGCGGCTGCCCACCATCCGAAGGTGCTTGCGAAAATTTCTATTAATTTAGAGGAAAAAACAGAAGGAGACGAGAAATATCAAGAATATAAAATAAATGAGAGAGGAAAAATGCTTCAAACATAGATGGATAGAGAAGAACAGAACAGAAGATGATGCAGCGTCTTGTTTAGCGTGAGGCTACTGATAAATGACCAGTTATCACATCTGAATATCCCGTGGGTGTCTTGTGCATATGGACTGAAATCCATCTGGGGTTAGGGAGTGGGGTGCTTAACATCTATACATTTTATAAAATTTGAGACACCCAAAAAGAAAACCATTAAACAAAAATCCCCCAAAACAAAAAACAACCCTGCAATAGCAAAATGTTTTAGGCTACATCTAAAATATTGCATTTTCTTTTACCTAATTTGCACATCACCAAAAACCCATCACAGATTCCTTTAGTTACCTGGTAAAATGGTAAAGAACAGTTATTTTAATAAACTGAAGCTGGCTTGCTACAGTCTGTTTTTAATTGACTGATAATTATAGTACAATATAAACTGAATCGTGTTTGCATGTCTTATCCACAGCAGATATGTGGCTGAGCTTCTTGGGGCTTCTCTGTGCCTATGTGGATTATCTCTGGTTACTCTGACTTCCTCCCACAGTCCTAAGACCGGCATGCTAAGTTCATGGGGGATTCTTAACGGGTCGCAGGTAAGAGTGAGTGTGTAAATGATTTTGTGGACCAGAAATTGGAAAAGCAGAAGAAAATGAATGTATGGATGGATTTAACCTTTCTGGATCATAACCTAAATCATCATCTGTGACTCTAGCTACACAGCTTCCTCTTACCCCCATTCCTATCATTATGTTTTGAGAACAAGCAAAGGGTACTCTACAGAAAAAGGTTAGATTTTGATATATTCCCGTTTGAATGGTTGCCTAATAGTCTATACTTGAGAGAACATTGAAAAAAGAAAAAGAAAAAAGGAACATTTCATAGAGTATATTATAAAGGTAGGCTTACAAATTTGAATTTCTTTTTTATGAAAAGATCTTTAAAAAGTGAGATAAATCCAAGGGAAATCAGACAGGTGTTGGGATCAAACTTTCCCACTGACATCCTGAAATATGTACAAAAGTTTTTGTGAGTCCATGAAACTCTCCCTGCTGCTGTGTTCTCGTGAGAACTGGATGAACCCAGAACCTCTTTTTCTTTCTTTATAACAACATTCTCACGATCACTTGATCTTGACTCCATTTTTACCCCTTGGCTGTAAAAAAGACCCTTGGAAAAGTTCAAATCACAGTCACCTCTACCTCAAGGTCCAGCCTAGAGATCAAGTTTTCTGAAGATCTTATGAATGTTATAACTCAAGAAGGAAGTTACCTAGGATTTTTTTTCTAGTGCATTTTGTGAGAAGACATTTTTACAAAATTGCAATGCTTCTAATCATCTCTGAAAACCACTGAGTTATCTTTTGAGAATTAGGGTTAGTTTAGCAACAACACTTGTTTGCTTCTACTAAAGGTTAAGCCAAAGAGTCTATTTTGTCTTTTTTGCTGTTTGGTAGTTAAGGTTAGCTATCTAGCTTTAACAAAAGTCACATCAAAAACAGGATGAATGGATAAATCAGTGTGTGGACTCCTTTGCTTTATGTAGTTGAAGCACCGGGGACTGTGATAAGGTTCATGAAAACTGATGAGAATGGGCTGCAACCCCTTATTTGTAATAAGCCCCACCTCTATTAATGCTAGTCTGTCCCATATAGTATCTGTTTTTGGTGGCACTGCACAACACTAGGTACACCCTGGACAGGTCACCAATCTGATGCAGGGCTATCAGAGCAACAAAAGCAACTACCAAGATAATATTCTAGTTTTAACTTAAAAGCAAAAAGAAAAGTGCAAAAGCAAAATCCAAAGCTCACATCCCGACAAGCACCATTTAAAGATATTTGAATCCAGAGCACAGTTGGAGGCAATCCAAAAACACCCCTGACATGTCAATGTTGATTGCAGGAATGGTGAAGGCAGAACCTAAAATAGAGCGATGACTCAGAGGAGAGGGGGACCCATCCGTCAGTCAGAGTTGTATTTTCATACTGTGTGACAGCAGCTTTTTAAATCTACCACCCGCACACCAAGACAATAAAGTCAAATTCCTGCCAGTGTGTATATGTGTGAATTCATATTTCTGCAAATATATCACCCCTAACCTTCGCCTTCCTGCTGCGACCTTACAAAACACTTTGCAAAGTTATCCTCATTCAATCAAACATAATTTCATTTTTGAAACTAACTGAGATGTACCTTTCTATTAACACAGCTTGGTATGCACACACACGCACACACACACACGCACATGCACACAAGCTCATACAACATATGGAATGTCTCAGCCTTGGTGGATGTGAGCCCCGTTGCCAAATATTGATCGATTCATTGGCTTTGACTGCCAGCCACAGAGTGCAGAGCTGCAGCACTGTATTGACAGACCCGTTTTTACACTTCAGTGTTCAGTGAGGAACATTTATTAAACCTGCCTCCCACAGCCTCCAAGATTCACGACACACACACACATGTGCACTGGAGAATGCTTTTACGAGACTTGTGATGCCCTGTAGGAAGGGAGTGGAAGGCACGGCGAGTTCCTCGTGCAGAGAGTTAAAATAGACCAAACAAATATTCACCAGTATACAGTCGGAGCAGAATGTGGCAACAAGAAAAACACTTGAGTGCTGGGTTATTGTGCGCTGGTTAGACATAGTCTCTGGTAAAAACATCGACATATCAACATACAGAGGGTCTTGATTAGAGTAACAGGAACATAAATACAGACAGCAAGATTAGAAGTTCGTCATCAGTAGGAGATATTTTAATTTTATTTTTATGTGGTTGACCTCGCATCATGGTCATCTGCTCTTGCAACTCTGATCTGTTTTCTGTGGTTTTCTGTTCTATTTTTAGGTCACGCCATAGATGTCCGATCATTTTGCTTTGTAAATGTGACTGTGCAATAGAGGTTAGTTGTCTGCCAGTTTGACGAAAAACAAAAATTAAATGTTCGTTTCATCTTGAGTAAGTGAATGAACTCACAAGTTGTGCAATTAGGGCAGGTGGTAAATGAAAATTGTGTGGTCATACCAAAAAACCTTTCAAAGAAGTTCTGCTATCACAGAATACATGCGCCATAGTTCAAGTCATGTCCAGTGAAGTCAATGTACCGTACCAACCATTGCATTAACAATAAATTTGACTGCATATCAACACTTACACACTATATAGAACAACTTTATAGAACTATATTTGCTGACAGATGTTGGCAAAGATCAGCTATTTTCAAAAAACACTTTTTATCCATAACAAGAATACAATAACACCAAAGAAACTATACAACAGAAAATGCAAATGCTATTTTTGGTCTCCTCACGACAATGATATGACCAATATGATGGATAACAATGATGGGCCAATATGACATGCTTGTTAATACAGGGATATACATGTTAATGTGATCCCTGCCTCTGCTTTGTATTTGCCAGATCTGTTATCTGGGGATCATACTTAGCACTGGAGGTCTGGCAAACAACACTCTCGAGGTGTGTTGGGCATGTAGGGCACAATCTTTAAGTTTCACAAAACCCCAGTCTTCCGGCCAAAACGCCATTAAAGACAGTGAATTATCTTTTTTTGCTTGGTTCAAGGCCATATTTCACAGGACTGACTAGTTAGGAACATCCCTCTCACCGGTAGGCTAAGTGATTTTTAACCAAATACAAGTTGAACCCGGTAGGTGGGGTTGTTAGCTAAGATGCCATCATTAACGCCTACTTCCAACGCCTCCTATGCTTGCCTCCCATCCGATGCAGGCGGCAGATAAGCTTGGTATGCGCAAACGTGCAGCATCCCTGATGCTGCTGTGTACATTGGCATATTCCCCGTTGCTTGTCTTGTGTTTTTATGGTGTTATGGCGTGAAGATATATGTGCTTTTTCTGTGCTGAGGAGTTTTTGTTTTCTGTTCTCATACTGTATGAGTAGAGTTTCTTTTTCCACCTCGACTGTCCTTTTATGTTATACATTTCATTGTTTTCTTTATGCTACCTGTTCTGACCTGTGTCCCCAATGTGATGTTGTGTATTGTATGTATGGTTGGGAAAAGATCCAATTTCGCTTGCCGGCAACTGCAATGGACAAATAAACACTTGAATCAATAAATTAAGAAATGGCGCAACTGATGTGTCTGTGCAAACTAATTTGTGATGTGCACTGGTGGCCCGGCCGTAGATATTTATTTTGCACCTTCTCAGATTAATTCTTTTTGTGCCAACAGTTAACCCTTGGCATGCCAGCACGAGTGCCCAGGGTTACCAACCCCTGGTCTAGAACACTTGGAATATAAATAGAAATGAGTTTGAAAAGACTACAAAAAATGATTATCTGATAAAAGGCTGAAGGCTCATCTTGTCAAAAGTTGTTTTCTTTGTTGGGTAATAGGGTAACTATAACAGCACCACACAGGACAGGACAGGGCACGATACCTCTCCATCATGGTGGCTGCCTCCTGCTCTCTTTTCCGTCTTTTTCTCTCAGCAATGCCTCGGAAAGCCCTGCCGGGACGTCAAAGCATTAAGTTGTTTTGTTTGGAAATATAGGTTTATGTTTTATCTGCGCCTGACAGCAACCAAGGATTTTTTTGTCTGAACCCAATCTGACCCAAGGGGTAAAAACCTCTACTATTACTTTCTATATCTGGTCAGCTTAGACATGAACGTAGCTTTAAGTTCATGTTTGTTATAAGCAAAGCTAAAATGCCACAGAGTAACAAAAGGAAACTAGCTAGACTAAAGCCCATAGGGTCTAGTTGGGTTCGGGCATAAAGTCTAGTTAAGGTGGGATGGGAAGACACTAAAGGTGTCAAAGGTGAGGGGTTTGAAGTCCAGTAGGGTTAGTGGGGGTTTAGTTAGCTTTGGTGAGTAGTTAAAGTTAGCAGCACAGGGACATCTAATCCACCAAAGGCAGGACATTGAGGATTGTCGCATGTACACCCACGCACACAAACTCACAAACTACAACCACAATGTAGGAAAAGACACGGAGGGAACACAACACATCTTTAATATCATTTAAATTCTTTTTTGTGCAGCTTTAACAACTATTAGGGGATTGATTTTTTTCTTTGGTTGGTGGGGTCTTATTATTTAGGGGAGGTCTCAAAAAGGTCAGGCTTAATGGCTTTTAGACCTTTTTGCCCTGGCTGCAATTTCTCTCATCTTTATGAAAGGCCTTTAGGAAGGACTGGCTACTTCCTGATAGTTTAGAAACACACTGTGTTCCCTTACCTCTAGGAGGTTTAAAGAGAACCCCGTTAAACGTCAGAGATCCATTTTCAGACCAGTGCTGACATGTGACATCTTCTGTCTTCTCTTTGATTAAAATTCTATATTTTATATTTCACATGTTGATGTACTAAAAAATATTTGTGCACTGAAATTTTTTACAACACATTATTAACCACTCCGCCAAGTGTGTAACAGTATCTCTGCACGGGGGTGCCTTTCCCAGTAGGGACAGTAATGGTTCTGACAGGGCGTCAGACATAATGAGAATCATCTGTGACAGCGTATGTCAAAAACCAAGTCCGGTCCTACGGTTGGGTTTTCACCAACGGACAGACAGACAGGCAGACAGCTGATGAGCCCTGGGATGACAAAACAAAAGGCTGAATTTACTGGAGTCTGATTATTATCCAAAAGCTCTTTGCATTGATATTGCATAATTTTTCCTCCTCGTGAAATTCACTAGCGTTCTGTTCCTTCTCACTGCAAAAACAAACAGGTTGGAAGAAATGTTTCCTTCAGGCTGTCCCTCCTTCCACCATCTGCTATCACCAGGATATTTAAAAGCTGACAGCCTACTTCCTTTATTGTGCAATAAAGCAATCCCGTAATTTTTTTTGCCAAATTAATCAAGCAGCCAGCAGAGAAAGAAGAAGAAAAATAGATTTCACACTGTCTTTGGCAGTAGGCACATGCATACAAACTGCATGTTTATGTAACCTTAAGTCTAAGCCATCAAAGGTGAAAACACTACACTGACCTACATTATCTGATTGCCCTGATTGCCCTGACAATTAGGTCCTAATTGTGACCCCTTGGGAAAATTAAATGCCCACACTTGGACTAGATGGACAAAGCCAACAAACCTACCTGTTATAAATTCCCATTTTTGAAGCCTAAAGCTGGTGACCGAACTGTTCTCACCTTAACCTGTAAGACCCCCCCCCCAAAAAACCTAAAAATATATCAAGAATATTTTGGAACTGAGATGTTTATTAACCCTTATAACGAAATTCACATTTTTTTTGCTATATCAGGCTGTTTATGATATATTTTTATGATATATTTATTATATATTTTTTGTATCGCATTTGATACATTGGGCTTTTTTGGCAACTTTTTGTTAATAACAATGTTAATTTTAGAGAGAAAAATAGTTTTGCCTGTAACATTTTGAAATTGTGGCATCTATTGATGATGTTGATGAGACAGAGGTCTCAGAAACTCCTGTAGCAAATACGATACGAAGGGCATTATTGAAACCACACATTACAACCTGGTTCTTACTATAAACCCATCATCACAATATTTAAAACCTGACAGCCTGCTAAAATACACTCTGACTCTGTAGTAAACATATATAAACAGTAAAACTGACTCGGAAAGAAATGTGATTTTTAAAATTTGTCTCAGAATAATTAATAATAGTTGTTAAGAATAATAATTAATAATCTTTGTCCTCTTAGATTTAGGTTTTGGGTTGGGGTTGTCGCCCATGACAACCCAATGGTGGCTATAAATAAAACACCAAGAAAAAGAAAAATGCTGCAAATGCACAAAAAAACACAAACAGCTAAATAAAACACAGAAATAGAAAATAACGCAAGTAGAAAAAATAATGTCTTACAAAACAACCAAATTGTTTTTGTGGAGACATTAATGTGACAGAAGGGGCGGGAAGGAAAATGTGCAAAGGACTGCACTGAGAGACGCTTACAAGAATGAAACAACGGTTTCATTGGTGTTGTGAAGGACAAAAAGAGGCAGGTAATGTGTGTTTTAATCACATGATTCATAAAACACTTTTGAAACATGTCGCTATTAGCCGTTCACTGTTGTCTCTGCAAGTTTTCTTTTGCTTTGTCTCCCCAAAAAACCCTCTGCTATGTTTTGTGAGCTTATGTTGTGTTTTTCCTTTTGTGTTTTATTCAGCTTTATTCTGTGTTTTCTGGCCTTTTTTTCTATTTGCTTTTGTTTTCTTAAGTTGCTGTGCATTTGACCTTCCAGGGCTGCTGTATGACTCAGACCTCACAGGGTTAAACACCATTACTAAGACTTATCTATAGACTTATGCACAAGAAAACAGCTGTGAGTTCATGGTTTTAGAGGCATAAGTCACCACTGCTACACTGTCTTTATCAGAAATATATCAAAGGGGTTCATTTCAGCAAAGAATTGTTGCTATTTAAATAATGCTTGGCATGACCTACTTTCCTACTGTACAGAACCTTTCTTGCTTTTACGCGTATATCCAAATATTGACATCCCATCCAGCAGACACTGGGGTTGGGGGAATAAGGACACAGTAGACCAGACCAGCACAAAGCCACATGAGGAACAGAGTTCAATGTACATTACCTAACTGGCATAGCAAGAAAAAAAGAAAAAGCAACAAGGAAGAACAGTGGGGGCGTTTGAAAGATTTACTCACGATATTCTACAGTCGTGGTTTGGAAAGCCGCCACACAGTGTGGAGAGGAAGGAGAGGAGACAAAAATGAAAGAGAAGTTAGCAATAGGGCCAGCCAAATACTCTACATACACACATTTTGGAGACAGATTTATGTTCCAGTTCTCATTTTTGGGAGAAACAATATTCAAGTAAAATGGAAGAATCCTACCTATAAACCCAAAATAATAAGTGAGCAGAGACTGGCGTTCAAATATGACATGCACATTGAAAGAAGTGAGGAAGAGGAGATGATGACTGATGAAGTACGTAAATGTATGTACTTCTAAAGTGTACCAAAATAGCTCATCAATTGTTTCTCAAAGCCATAGACAAACACTTAGTTTAATGTGTAGTCAATGAAACTGCGATATATCCATCATTCAGCCTGCCATTTAAATCAAACGCGAGAGTCAGACCCATATATCAGTCTGACCCTAATACGGACACAGGCAGTCGGAAACAGATGAGAAAAGGAAGGTGAGACATATGGATAGCAAAGTGGGCGTGTTGGAGAGAAGAGGGAAAAAAGATCATGGTGGGTGAGCTTTGTCTGTTTGAGAGTCATAATTATAAGGTCAGGGTGATAGGTGATAATTAACCTGTCACCAAGACTGGAACAGAGTTGTGTGTGCGCATGTATGTGTGTCTTGGTTAAGGCACGTACACGATCTAGACCAACACGTTTCCAACTTTCTAAATGTGTTGAATTCAAAGGTTCTTTGCTGCTCAGTTTAGAGGAACATGTGCGATAAAGAACACTGGAAACGGGTGCATTCCATTCAGCTGGTATCGTTGTTTACTGGGATGCTTGTTGGACCATGTTATTAAAACAAGACTGAAGTGTGCTTTTACCAGTACGGATCTAAAGCATCCAGTCTTTCTATGGGCAAATGCTTATTTCTAAAAAAAAAAAGTCAAAGTGGCTTCCTACATTAATAAAACCAATGAGCAGAAATGTGTGAAAGCTCATTAAGACATTGCATTAGAATGTTGCATTTGTCTCTTGGAAGGAAAAGACTGGGCCGTATCCTGCCAACATGGCTGCGAGATGCTGTGCTGCACAGAGTGGGAGTGGAGGTGGATTTCCATGCCATACTCACGCCTGCATGGTGGTAGTGGCTGTCTGAAAGCTGAACATATTCTCTTTGGGGAACCAGCTGTTAGGATTATCCTCTGCAAACACAAATAAGAAAAGGAAGGTGTGTGTCAGTGAGCATTACATTCAAACACAGGCCTTACAAATAGCAGTGAAGGTGAATAAAAATATGGTGAGAAAGTGTTTATATTCATGCTGTTTATTTGTTTAAACCTTCACATTTCGTTTTATACCCCTGTCGTCTGTAGATGCTCTGTCCTCGCTGTACATTCTCTCCAGTTTTTTGCGTTGCTTGCCTCCATCTCGTGGTGAGGTATCTAGGTCCAGGGAGCGCTGACTTTGGCATGGAGCCCGAATGCAGGCAACGCAGTCTGGGGTGTAGTCGTCCCGCGACCCTCCTCTCCTCATTCCCCAATCCCGAATGTTGCCAGCACTCCCCGAGCTCTGCAGCGGCTGCGATGATGACGTTGGGCCTCCGTGATGCTGCTGGACATGATGTTGGTTGCTGCGGTGATGGCTGCTACGGTGATGGCTGCCACGGGCAGCTGAGGCGGTTGGTTGGCTGGTGCAGGATAGGACATGACTGGCAGCAGAAGTGCTCTGTGAGAGAGGCTGCTCCCGGGAACCCTTCAGCACCTCCAACTCCAGGCTCTCCTCACTGCCACGGCCCCCGAGGGTCATCCCGCCTTCCCTGGTGATTGTGTACACCCTTGCTGGCTTTACAGCAACAGGCCCCTGTGGGCCCCTGGCAGCAGGTGGGTCCTCTGTGGAAAGACTGCGTTCAGCAGAGAGTCGCCGTTTGGAGGGGCCAAGTGATGCTTGAGCCTGGAGAGTGTTGACTTGAGATTGAGACTGTGGATTAGCACTGGGATTAGACTGGCTGGACTGGGTGGGTTTAGCTATGGGCAAACAACGGCTCTGTGGTGGCAGATTGTTGTTATGCAAGTGACTGACGTCTGGCGAGTCCTGGCCAGAGAAAGTGTCAGACAATAGATGATCTGGAGATAAAGAGAATAGGGATGAAGCAAAAATTAACAAGAAAACAAAGCAAGTGAGAGATAAATCATGTTGTCTGTTATCTATATAACTTTTATAAATGGGCATCAGATAAATGCTTTTATGTAAATTGAGTTAACAGGAAGCTTGCTTGTGTCTCTTTGGGATTTGCTCTGGCAGCAGAGTGGTAAACATTTACTAGCTGCAAATCTTTTCTGAGGACATGGGGAAAAGTAGAGAGGTGGCATAGTGATGGAAACAAACAAAGGATGGAAAGATGAAAGATTTGGAAATGATACAGCCCAAGAAGCCCAGTTGTATGCAGGGTAATGAAGGATAGATGGTCCCTCTCACAGGATATATGGTTGCAATGCTGCAGGCTTGAAAGCAAGTGTAAGCTCGTGGGACTTGTTAGTTTTTCTCTCTGTGTGTCCTGTAGATAAACAAATATGGGCATGTAGCTAAGTTATACTGAAGAAAAACTGAGTGGAAAGCAAACAGATTTGCTTTTAATCGCAAGAGTTGAAATTAGGGCTGGGTATCGTCACTGATTTCAAGAATCAATTCAATTCACAATTCGATTCGATTCAAATTGAATCGGGGAAATTTTGCCTCAGAAAGTCAGAAATATTATATTTCTGATCACTAATCAGTACATATCCATATTTTTATAGCTATAAAAAGAAAGCTGACACTTGTGAGACTTTATCAAAGGTGTGAGCATCACAGCAGATGCATTTGTTTCTAAGGAACTGAGGATAAAACATGAAGGAGATATTCCTGACCTGGCTTTTTATAGCAGATAACCTTAAAAATATTATGCTATAAAAACAAAAACTGAAGAAAAACATGAATCAACATATGAACATGACCCGATGCTGCTGGAGGGTTTTTTGTTTTTTTTTATTAGAGATACCGCTAAGCATTTTGCAATTTTGCATAATTTTAAAAAGTTAAAATTTCTTCAGTATTGAACACCAGAAATGCGGCTTTCTTGTTGGAAGTCATTTAAGTAAAAAAAAGAAAAAAACACAGTGGCCGACAGCGCTGTAAACAATGGTAGACTGGTAAGTAATAAGCAAGTGAAGTACACTGAGAGAGAGAGCTGTGCATGAAGTGTGATTTTATCATGGTGGAGGCAAAACAGCAATCAAGAGGGAATTCATGACAATGTTTATGTGAAGTGTAGTTTGGACCTTCTTTTGCTGCTGTTCAGTTAACTTTGGTTGGAGAAAGATGAATCTAGCGCAAAAAAAAGACGTAAACACAGAGCGCAGACCTGAAGCATCAAAATGAGTGAGCTGTTGGCTTTCAGCCCCGACACCGTGTCCACGTACGTGCCGTCAGCCGTGGGTCCGCACTCTGTGTTTACGTTTCTGTGCGTGTACCTGCTCTCATTTACTGTTTTAGCGGTCGTTGTCTAAATTTTGTGAGGTTTAACCTGAGATATACAAATACATTTATATTTAAAAATCAATTCAGTTATTCAATTATTTTTATGAATCAATATCACGTTATTCAACCTATAATTGATTTTAAATCAGAAAATCGATTATCAAAACCCACCACTAGTTGAAATCATACATAGGAAAATGATATTACAAAGGTAAGGGAAAGGGAAGTGCTAGTTAGCTTTTCCAGGCTATATGATTAAACTGAGCATAGAATTAAATTGGGTAGGTTACTAAGTTAGGCTCAACCACAATCCCAGCTGGTAAACTGGTCTCAGTGCCAGCCCACATCATCTGATAGCTCAAATGATCTCCTTCCAGACACCCAATTGGCAAGCACACTACTTATACTGATTTAGCCTGCCCACAGATGCTACATATCCCAGGTCAGTATTTCAGACAGTAATATTCTAAGGCATTTTAGGGAGGAGAAAATATGTGTCAAGCATACTAATGCTATACTACTGATATAGTATTGGTGTAGGACTACCAAGTGTGCCACCTACCTGCTCCGTTGCGGTTCTCTGGATTGGTATTGGACAGGTATTCTCCAAATGCTCTGGCTGCTCTGTAGAGACATAAGTGCAAGACTTCACTCTGAGCTATTTTACACAACTGTTGCTGTCAAACAAAGCAAAGTGACCCACAACATATCACAGGATTCTCTCCTCCTAAACAGCCTGTCTGAGCTTTTTCTCTTTAAGGCCCTTTTCACTGCAAGTAGGTAATGCCACCACAGCACTCTGTGAGAGGACTTGTCCCGAATCCATACCCGCGATCTGCCATCACTCAGTTACAGGCTGATCTCGGCTAGAGTCTGGAAGGTTGGGAAAAAGTATGAAAGCCTTCTATTACATATTTTTATAGCTTACTAAAATATGGAAATGGAAATGAACTGGCACTTATATGAATATTTTTCCATTTTAATAACCACTTTAAGTGCTTCATATCCTTTCGGTGGTCAGTGGCTCAACATGTCTCATATATCGATATGATTGATGCAAATACATAATGATTTAAAGACATAAAAATTTATAAATTTGCTCTAGTTTTCTTTCAGATCAAAGCTTATCCATCTCCCGTGACCTACACAGAGGACAGTGTCATTGCTTTTGCCACCCAGAAAAACTGAAAATAAATACAGTCTGTGTATGGCATAAATACATCCATATGGCAGGAACACTGAGAAACTGGCACAGTATACAATACATATATAGCTGAGTGTGAGTGGGTTTGCAGATGAAAAAAAAAAAGTCACAGCAGTTCAAGTAATATCTCTGAAAAGAGGAATAGTCTTGATTAAGTGCAATTAGCTCACAAACCATATCAAAAGGCCTTCATGCCTTGATAATTAAAAAAGAAAAGAAAAGAAACTCTTATTCTAGCAAATAATGGGGTCAGTCAACCTTTGTACTGTATACGTAAATTAAGTTATCCTTTATTAATCCCTTCAGGGAAATTGACTCTCTGTATTTAACACATCCTAAGTATTAGCTGTGGGAAACATGCGGGACCCAGGGACCAATGCCACCTCTAAGGTCAAGGACACCTTTATATGACATGTTTTTGTTTTTTTTTAATTTTGGAAGAGATCTCAAATCCTCAAGGAAATCTGTGCAAGCAGACAACACGAAAACTTCACATAGAGAGGGTCATGGCGAGTATTCAACCTCAGGCCCCTTTTGCTGTGCAAACTACTGAGCCACCATCTCCCAGCATACTTTCTGTGTGTAGGATATATTGTACACAAGGATATACAATGTATCCAGAAAGCATTCATAGAGCTTCACTTGTCACACATTTTGTCATGTTACAGCCTTATTCCAAAAAGGATTACATTCATTTTTCATATCAAATTCTACACACAAAACCTCACAATGACGATAAAATAGTGGGTTGAAATGTTAATGTGAATACTAATGTACATAAGCCATTTTCAGATCTCTCCACAGATGTTCAGTTGGATTCAAGTCTAGGTCTGGCTGAACCGACTCAAGGACATTGACAGAGTGGTTCCAAAGCACTACTTTGTTATCTTGGCCGTGTGTTTAGGGTCGTTGTCGTTCTGCTGCAGATTACCATCATGGATGTCTGCGTACATTGCATTTTTTTTTTCACTATTTGTGCTTTACAAATGTAAATCAACAAAATTTGTCAGTCTTATTAAACAAATAACTACTAAAATGATATGACGGATACTTATGTTTCATCATTAAACATAAGTATTCCTACCAAAATTTTTTGTGGACTATGAAATTACAGACAGCACTGTAATGTTATATTTTTGTATCGACAATATATGCCTTCAAAAGATGAAGAAAGATGAAAGAATGACAAAGAGGTCTGTATTTTTCTACAGTAAAACATTTAAAACAATAAATCATACATTGAATAGGTCAGATACAGGGAGGAGGAGTTGGGGTGGAAGTGGGTTGCAGAGTGGTTTGCAGAGTGGTTTGCAGATGCTCTGTAATGTGTGATGTCACACATTAGAGATTTGCCAGCTGGATAGAAGGCAATCAACTGAGGCATCAGGTGATGCATGCACGAAGATGACTTGATCTGCCAGTATTGCTTTGTGGCCTATCTGAGCTATAACTATGCTCGATTTAAAAAGAAGGAGAAGAAAAAGCCTTCACTTCAGCTATATGTTTCAATCATAATATCCTGCAAGTGAGACTCTTAATTGATACATACAGTATAATAGGCACAGTAAGATAAGCAGTTGTCCTTTAATGTAAAACACCCACATACAAATACAATATAAGAACAATCTTATAAAAGACATAGGCTACACCCAAACACACCTATAAAGAAGCAACACAGTCTATAATCACTCTCCTCCCACTCACTCCGACCTGGCATTCCTGCCATCTGCAAACACAGATACACACTTCAGGGCGCTCGTGCTCAGAGTCTGCATGTGGAACAGCAGAGAAATAAATAGGGTACGCAACACACACATGCAACATGCCTTATACACAGGGATAAAATCTCAGGGGGCTGCAGTGAAATGGAATTGTTGTGTTGCTTCAGCCTATACTAAGTAATTAAATATGAGGCGGCACGTGCAGTGCTCCTCGTGAAAACTCCCCTCCAACCCTGGCTGATAGAGCGGAGGAGGACGCAACGGATGCCACGAGGAAGAAAATGCAATCGTCTGTGATCTATCTGCTTGACTGTGTGCACTACCCCCAATAAAAATTCCATATGCTGTTCTGAGAGAAGGAGGATGTCAAAACACAGCAGGGTTTACAGAGGACAAACTAGCACAGTGCTCCAAGCAACACATGGAGGAATTTTAGAAGCACAGCTTATTGTAGTTATTATCTTTAGGTTTTACAGAATCATCCATTTTGACAGTGTTTGATAAAGTATTAAGAAGTGTTATAAAAAAAAACGTACAAGGTTAAACTAGGTGCTTTAAACATGTGGCTCTGCATCTTTGTCAGAACCCCTTCTTTTATTTTTTTTGGTCATTACCTACTATTTAAAATCAGGATTTACAAGCACATTCACACATTGCAAAGTCCATGGCAAGTGGTGAACTCTTTTCCTCTCCGATGTGAGTGCACTTGTGTATCTATTGTGTAAAGATTGTAGCTTTATTTCTTACAAAAAATGATAACACTTATGAATAAACAGATTTATGCATTTCTGTCTACTCTCAAAGCCCCAAAAAGGTCAAAGGAACAGTTCATTAGTCATGAAATATCATTTACTTTTACTTTTAATGGCCTATGTTGGAATATAAACCACTTTACCAGATAGTTCTGAATTATTGATGCATAGTTAGCTGAGAGATTTTGTTAGCTAACTGTTAGCTATTTAGTAAATTCTATTAAATAAGATTTAAAATGATAATAATGGACTGCCATATGGGGTCACGTGATTCTTGGGGTTTTCTCTGTATTTTTATAGGATCTTTAAAGTACTATATAAAGCTAAGCTAAGTTAATTAAGTTACCCAGCAAGCAGACTCTATACAGGTTCCAGGAGAAAGAAGTAAAAACCTCTTTATATTTGCGATATGGATTTTGCTTATCAGCCATAATATTGAGGCCACAAGTCTTTATGTATCTGTATCAACAAAAACAAAAACGGTTTTACTCATAGAAAAGAACTACTCTACCCACAAGTCTAAAGTCTCTGACTGGTCACTCCTACTATGTAAAGGTTTAATCCTGCAAACACGAGATCACTAAGGGAATGCAAAACTTCATCAACTGCGAGAGCGGTTGATTGCTGTCAGGAAAGGATCACTGTATCATGTCGGGAACTAGGCTATACTTTAATACACATACAACACAACAGTAAAATATATTCAAGGCATGTATTATTCAACACAATGATGACAATGATCAAATATGATAATGATGGAATTAGTTTGTGGTGAAGTCTGGGATTTGCAATGCATTCTGAGATGAGTTGTTCCTTCATCATTAAAAAAAGACAAATTTGTAAGTTTGCCAGTTTTTCATTTTCCTTTTTTTTTAATCAACTCAAATCTTTTATGTCACGATTCACCACATGAGCTTTGTTCAAGGCATACAACAAACATATAAAGATCTTTTTGAAAAATCAGTGGACAACGAAAAATGGTGAAACTGTTGCTTTACATACAATATTTTATCTTACAGCTGCTAATATCCATATTAACAGTTATACATTTATTAATAAACTATAATAATCTTTTAAATAACATTATTATAGAGAGTTTAATGGGTGTCAAAATAAACGTTTTTAGCTAAATTTCAGCTATATCTTCAGAATCTGGTTTTCCATAGTCGGGTGTTAATAAGAAAGATTCAGACAAAGAAACGCACTAATGTATTACATTGGCACACACCCCTCGAGCCAAAGTGATTACCAGAGAAGCTTCGTCTTGGCAGTAGATATTTTTTTATAACTCCAGAGGTCTCTGAGACAACAGTTATAATAACATGTCAGAGATTTTTAGCTTGTGAATTATACATCATAGCATTAATCCTCTCATTGTGGTCTGAAAAGAGCCAACAAGCTGGAAATGTGTTTATGAAACCAAAATAGAAAGTTGGGATGAGGGTGGGAAGTGTAATGAAGAATAGAGGCATAATATGTAAAGAAAGACTATTACAAAAAGGGTGGGGGCAGGGGACTGCCGGGAGACAGATGATCTGGAAAGGAGTTGATATTAGAATTTGGTGATATGCTAGGCCTCGTTCTCTGTGAAGGAACTGGAGGACTTTGCGTATGAAAAATGGCAAAGCTTATAGAGGCCTGGGGAGATGTTTACATCAAGTAGCAGGGTGGTGAAATTCACAAACATGATCATTAATAGTCAAGATAATAGAATAAAGAAAAGATATCCTGTGCTAGACCGAGCGGTTTTGCTTCTTGTGTGTGTTGGAACTTTTTTTTATTTGCCACTGAACATAAAATAAATGGACAAGAGGAGACAAAAATGAACACTCAAGAGAAGATAGCGAATAGCTAAAAGAGCTTGTTTCAGACATGCAATGAACTCAGGGAGCTGGAAAAAGGTGTCCTGTCCTTCAAATACTCAGCAATGCTCAGATCTGGCATGCTGCATGCATCCCCTCAGGCTCTTCTCCCAGCCTTCTTACTACTATTGTCATTGCCCGTCTACCTTTTTTTTTGGTTTTATACAGCTTTTCCTACCTCCCCTATGCTCTTTTGTATTCTTCAGCTATGTGGCCCATTAAATAAATAAAAGTGATGAGGGTTGGCACAGTTAAACATGGTTTTACGTTGCTTTCCTGCTGGGACCTTGTTGAGAAGTCGTAACAGGGAAAAAATTAGATTTCTGGCAGAATGCCTTAACTCCACAACAACAAAGTTTTCATCCTCACAGAGGTTAAAATGATTGAATGAGTGTCTGACGCTGTTTTAGGCAACAGGAGGCTTTACTGGATTACCTCATGGTGGTGCAACATGTTCAACAGATGACAAGGTTAGCACAGCGACATTGATCAAAACCTCTTTGGCCTCTTTAACAGTTTTAGTTCAGAAAGTGTAATAATTCAGCTATTCAACCTCATTGCATCTCATCACGGTAGAACAGCAATGGTACACTCCTGTAATACAAGTGAAACATAATTTTGTCTTCGGAAATTTACAGTTCATTCAGTCATCTACTTGAAAAGGATGTAAACAAAACTTGCAAATGTTTTGATGCATGCTCAAGCATCCAGGTAAGATCAGTGGCTTTTCCACTGAAAACACTACGTCCAGATGAACACAATCAACTTTTTGGGAAAAGTTGGAACTACTACATATAAATATCTCAGTTAATACATAGGGGTTTGCACATCCTCTAGAAAGGATGATATTCCCACGGTGTAATGGACAGTGAAGGAAAGTCAGGCACAGTTTAAAGTCCAAAAGTTTTTTTAATTTAACCCCATAACAAAAATGGTTAAATTATACAGAAGATTCTAAATCTCGGTCCCCGAAAAGAGGTCAAAGTAACAGAACTCTACTCAACAGCTGACAACAAACAATACCACTAACTCAAACAAACTGACCTACCTAACTTAGACTTTCAGGGGAAACTTAAATACAGACGTGGACAAAATTGCTGGTACCCTTCTGTCAATGAAAGATAAACTCACAATGGTCACAGAAATAATTAATGACAAAACTAATAATAAATAAAAATTCTATAAATCTTAACCAATGAAAGTCAGGCCTTGCTTTTCAACCATGCTTCAACTAAGTTATTTAAAAACTAAATGCATGAAACAGGCCTGGACAAAAATGATGGATACCCCCCCAGAAAAAAATGAAAGTAATGTGACCAAAGGGACGTGCACTTATTTTTTTTTAAATAATTCAGTTGAAGCATGGTTGAAAAGCAAGAACTGACTTTCACTGGTTAAGATTCATAGAATTTTTATTTATTATTAGTTTTGTCAGATTATTTCTGTGACCATTGTGAGTTTATCTTTCATTGACCAAAGGGTACCAGCAAATTTGTCCACGTCTGTAGTGACTGATCAGCCCACAAACAAACACAAAAAGGGGTAAAACACACAAACACCTAACTGAAACTAACATAACAAATTCCATTTCTTCCCCATGATCCAGAGCTGAGGTGTGACCCAATTTGCAGGTCTCCATATAGGCTTGCTCCACCCCTTAAATCATATATGCATTGTAGCACTGTAAGCTAAAATGTGCACACTTATTTTAGAATACAGCATTATGTGAGTGTATAAGTAAAAATAATTCTAAACCAAAACCAATTATGTGTTACCCTGTAATTTAAATGCTATATTTAAAGAATGCTATCATCAAAGACGTTTTAAAGAGGCAAATATTCTGTAAAATGGGAGTTAATGTCACATGCATGCAAACATTACCATAGTTCTAACTGGAGATGGAGATTCGTAGGTAATGACCAAGTGAATGTTACCACCAAAAAATATTGAACATCATGAAAACACTTCCAATGGATGTAAATTTGGTTATGCTTCTGGTTGAAAAGTCTGCTGGCATTGAGAGGGCAGAAAAAGCAACAGTTTGAAAAGTATTTTAAGTGTTAGGTCATTAAAATCCTAATCCACTGCAAAAAAATGTCCTAATCCAAACTTGTCGTGCAATGTAAATACACACTGAGTGTGTTGTGTTTTTATGGAAAACTTGCTTTGTGATAAAAAATTAAGCCAGCTTAGAGATGACGAGTTGGTCCTGACGTTTCTAAATAACAAAAGGAAGAAACTCAGATTCGGGGTCCATCCAACAGCAGGGAGAATTTAAATGTTTTAATCCAGGAGTTGAAGCTGTTTCATGGCCACTTTCGTACATATTTCAGGATTTCAGTGGGCAGTTTTAGCTCTAGTTGGCAGGAATGACACATCAAAATACTTCTACCGAGCTGCACAGATGAAAAAAATTAGTATGGTTCAGTTTTGTGTTGGATTTCGACACAGAAAGCAATTAGCAGCACGTCACTGACATTCAGAAACTATGGTCAACTTAAACACTTGCAATATGAAATCAATAGTTTCTATTTTCATATGTTAAACCTTTTCCATTTTTAAAGCGATTGTTGGTTGTCTTCACTGACCAACACTCTAAAAAGTAATCCCCCCCCAACAATCAATGAGATTCGGGTGTTTGATTTGATTTGCCAGCACACCACCGCTGAAACTTGATTTCATTAAGCTTCATTTCACCACACTGAAGGTTCTTCATTGGCTTTCTGCTGGCACTGTTTTAAGAACAAAGTAACCCGTCTAACAATGGCCATTTCATGTATTTCTGTAAAATGAAGTCCAATTGCTTTCACTGTGTCAATAACAATTTTTCAGAACATAGAGCACTTTAATTTTTGTGCAGAAATTCATCTATTTTAAATTTATTGTTATTGATTTCACATTCCTCTCTATTAAACAGCAGTTATTTATAATTTTGTAAAAGCCACAAATTAAATGGTTATTTAAATTGATGGCAGAGAAAAGAACAAAACAAAGTAGTGGTGCAGAGTGTGGGCACCACTTCAAATTTATACAATTCCAGTTTGACCTGTTTTCACTGTTACTTCTCTGTGTCCGTATTCGCCTCATGTCTGTGCAAAGCACACACTATGAAGGCTGGCTGGTAATGGCAGATGACTTCATTAGGAGACATTTGCTCTGCTGCACTCCAAAGGCCAGGAGTCAGGCAATTACCCTATCTCCCAGGAGATTTACAATAGGGCATGGAAAAAAACAAAATGTAAAGTGTAACATCTAACGAGGCACGATGCTGGGCCTAACCAGAGCAGTCTCAGGTTCACATGGGGTGAAATCTTTTTCCGTTGCTCGAAGGAGTTACTGGGCTGTTATTGGTTTTTCGTGTAAGGGGCACCAGGTAAGAGGTTTATTGCCTTTACGCACTAAATGACCATAATATATTTCTCTGGAGATTGGCCAGGTTATGAGTTTTGTTGCTTTCAAAACTCACTTTCCGTCCCATTCTCCCCAGCCTCGTCACCAACTTGATTTTCAAGATGCTCCCAAAACCCCCGAACACAATTCACACACATTATAAAACAAACTATGGATATTTTCACCTTCTTGGTGCTGAAGTAAACCAAAGAGGCCTGCATCATCTGCTCATAATCCATTTCTGTTTGACCTCTGCTCTGTTTAATTAGATTCTCATGAAAAGGTCAATTATAGCTCAGTAACCATAAGCAGGAGAGCGTAGAGTGGGGTGGAGTATGCCCTTGATTCACTGATATTACAATTCCTTCTAGCTGATGAAGGTCAGCAAAGGTTACTGAAGACTTAATGACCATTTACAACGCAGAGTGTGAGTAGCAATCATCCATGACCTATCCCAGAGGTTTTCTTCCCTAGAAAACAGGCATATTATTTGCTGTCACCTATTTGACCAACAGAGGGATTATGATACAGTGTTGCAAGATTGTAATTATCAGTCTAGAAAACGAATAAAATATACAAACCTTAAGCATCCCCAACACAGAGTAATTTAAATATCCCCGACTTTAGTTTACTATAATTGTCTAAATTTAATCTCAATATGAGAACATTTTTATTAATGTTCGCTGCTTGTTTTTTAATTATTTCTTGGTTCAGGTTCAGTATCTAGTCATGGCAACTCAGTGATAAAGGAGCAGCAACTCAAACGCTTAACATTTGGGTACAGCTGGACCTCTATTCCCTTAATGGGAATTCTTTCTGAGGACGAGACATCAGCAGCATGTTAGCACTAATGGAACATCGAGTCACTCTCTCTGACTGACTTGCTGTCCTCAGGAGCGGCTGTCCCGTCAACACCTCCTGAGGACCTGTAAGGCCGGCAGGCAGACAGACAAGCTTCACCTGAGCAAAACCAGACAAAGGGATGTAAGTCTCCCACAGAAGCTCAAAACTGATAGCAGAAAACTAGGTCAACCTGTTGACCTTTCATTAATGCAAAGGCTTACTGTTATGAGACCATGTTTTGTGAGCCCCTATTGGTTGAAGGTCTGACAGGAACCCACTTTACTTAAACCAGAGGAAATTGACTTAATATGCACATAACTTTACTCAGTGAGCATAACATTCATGGCCACAAGGCCTAAAGTAATGTTAAGGTGTCCCCGGTTGGCCTAAATCTTCAGCCTTTTGAATTCAACTTTATAGCGTATCATTCTTCAACCCACATTTTCTGTCATTTCCCTCCTGTGAGAGACACAATAAAATCAAAAAGTAATAATCATTTAAAAAAGTATCATGCTCTGAGGCTTTCTGCCACTGAAGCTGAAGCTGAAAGCGGGTGACAAAAGGACGATTTCCACATAATTCTTTGACATATGCTTGCGAGCACTTGTGAACATTGTAAGTTTTGCATGTAAAACTTTATATTCAGCAATGTATTTTAAATTTACCATTATGAAAGTTAGACCTTACTTGACATAAAGACGAGGTCTGAAGTGCAAAGCAATGTGACATTTACAATGCCCAGATATGATTCCCTATATGCGTATATGTTGTCAATACAAACAACTGCAGGAAGAAACAGAGTTTTAAATAGCTCGATGCAGCGACGTTGGCACTTTGACCTTCAGATCAATCTATTGACTTAAAAAAGAGGTCAGATGTAACATGATTTAAAAAATCGTTATACCTTACTTTATATGTCAACAATACACGACACAGTTGTAAGAATAATATTCCATTTTCGACCAAAAAATCTTTAAGTTGATCTTGAAGACCTTAGTGGGTGTAGGCTAAATTTGAATGGATTGTTAACATGACCCCACTCTACTCTACATCATATTTGAGGCAACTGTTGTTGTGATCTGGTGCTATATAAATAAAATTGAATTGAATATTTACAGACAGAAAGAATAAGAGCACGTAACAAAACATTACCTAAGCCAGACCAGTAACACTAAGCCTAAACAGGGTGCCTGGGACCTAATGTACGTTAAGAAGCTGAAAGTGGCGAGATCCCAATAAAAGGTTTTATGATGACAAACAATATCAGATGAAGCTTTTAAAAAAAAGACCTCCAGTATTAAGAATTCTAAACAGAATCTATTAACGCTGCTGCTTTAAAAACCCTGTTATATTTGACCTTGGCAGTTTCATATATGGTTTTTCTCCAGTGACAGGTTTATGCTTTAGAGAGGGGCCCAGATGTTTTACGACCACAGTGGACCGTGCCTAGAGCTAATTTGTGCAGCAATGAGTACAGGGTGGCTGCTGGTCACAGAGTCTTGCGGGAAAGAGCCCATGAAATCACATTTTCACCAAAGTGGAAACTATTAAGGCCTGAAAACTGTTGTGCTGTGCAATTCCTTTCAGTAGTGACTCAGACATTCTTGAAATATTAAAGACAACATTAGCTTTAAAGTGCTTGTAATCTTTCCTATCGAGTGGCTGATCGAAGCAGACGGGTTGGTTTTGGCGTACTCCTCCATATAGGTTTGTCATAAACAGGGAGGCAGTTTGGCCTATAACAGTGCTTCAGGCACAGTGTGCATAAAGACAACTAATTTTCCTAACTTACCCTAAAACGTGGTCATTAAAACACACAATTAAAAGCATAGTAAAAGACAGCAAGCCTAAAGCGTAAAAGCCTTTTATTGGCTTTTTTTTAACCTTTCTTTCTGTGAATATCTGTTGAGCATATTAAAAAAGAGCCAGTGCAGAGACGGCAGCATTACAAGAGACAACTAAAATGCAAACGAGACTATCCGCTCAAAATCAGCCAATTTTCGAATGCATGTTTGTTTTCCTCTTCCTTCATTTCTAGGCATGGAAACTCTTCTTCCCTATTTCCTGATGAGCCCAGCTCTGCCAGCAAGCGGCCACACGTGCAGCCAAAAGATATATCATGCATACTGGAGCATGGCTGCATGTACAGGAAATAAATAGTTCCATTGTTTAATTTCTGGTTAATGACAACGTTCAGCGCAGTCACGAATAATGGCAACAGCAGGACTGATCCTCATAAACCATAAAACAATGTCTCATCAGGCTGACGTCCTCCAAATTGAATATCATCCCCAAAAATCCAGCAAGGTGTTATCAGTAAACAGCACATGCACATTTGTCAACCTATTTGGCGGTTCTCACTCATTCCAACAAGGAGCAAGCAAACGACAGGACAGGAAAACAAACAAAGTGATAAGCCCAGATTTCTCAGGACAGGGAGCCCACTGACTTCAGATCAGCAGACTTCTGTTGAATCACCTTCTATGAGGTGATTCAACATTAATGTCATCGCACTTTGATCTGAATGAATGTATATAAATTTATAACGTAAATGATTGAAAAAACTAGTGTATAATCTATGTTTGAAAAGAATAATCAAGGGAGATTATTTGTAGATTTCCAAACAGATTTTTTTCTTTTAACTTTAAAGCCTCAGACTTTAAACACGAATCATGGGTCTTTGTTCACAGTTTCCCTAATAATTCATAATTAGATTTCATCCCTCTTCATCAGGTGAAAAGCAGCTCATAAACCACTGAGCTTTTAGCCATCCGTTCTATTCTAGTCCCATTTGGTGATTAATAAGAATCACTGTGAAAACAGGCAATGTGAATGTCAGTTTCAGATGACAAAGTTAAAAACTGTTCCATTAATTTAAACCCACTGGGTCCGATCCAAGCTCAGCCTGGCCCGTATTACTCAGAACAGTGAAATAAGAGACAGAGTGACATTACACAGAGGCAGATGTTTTAAGGTCAGAGAGAAGAAGAGGGGCCTATTAGACATGCTTCTAGAACAATCCCCTTGCTTTTGCTATTCACAGTCACACAAAGACAATGATAGGGCAGTAGAAAAGGTGAAATGGCTTTGCCCTGCTCATTCACTGCACAGCAGATAAACTCAGATCATCTGGCAGACTGGAGACATTACTAATCCGGCTCAGTTGGGATTCAGGGGAAAGAGCTATTGTTCTCAGAGTGCCATTAAACTCCCCATCAACTGGAGTGCTGCTCACGACCGCTGACAGAGGGGAGGTATATCGTATACTGTGCGAGTCTTGGCTGTGGTCCGCATACACGGTCTTGAGCTAGCGGCTGCGATCAGCATGATTTATGGAGAGTTAAAGTGTGAGGTGTGAAAAAGAGAGTGAGGCGGCAAGGAAGGAGATAAACATACAAATAGAAAAAGGAAGACAAGCACAAACAGAATTGGACACTGTGTGCAAAAGTGAGCATGGAAGTGACTGTGGAAGTAGATGGAAAGGAAACATGTTGCCTTCGCTGCAGTTCAACCAAGCTTTGGATGATCACTTAAAGAACAAAAGTAGATACATGCATAGATCAGCGAGAGATGAAGTGCTTGACTCGACTGTGGTGTATGGAATTAAGCAATGGGAGACACCAATAAAATCTCCCACCATAAGGCCCAGTCATCCCGTGTCCTTAAGGCTGAGAATGCACTGATCTGACACCCATGATGCGACCTTAATGTTATGACTCAAAGCTAAAAGTCATCAGAATTAGTCACAAGCCGAGTAAGTTGAACTGGATGTTTGTGGGTCCCTAAAGGGAAAAAAGTGCATATGAAAAAATGTCAAAAGCTTTTTTCCTTTATAGTTTTTTCTTTTTGCAAAGGTGGCAACTCATCATTTTTAATGTTAATTAATCTACATATCATCTTCTTCATTAGTTCAATCATTTAACTGTTCAGTGTAAAATATACAAAGTAATTGCATATCAGCATTCAAGACTCCCAGGTGGCATCTTAAAGGCTTGAGGATATTATAGACCCTGGGAAATGTAATTCATTATCCTGACCTGATTTTTGGGCTAAAGGACCGTTTGGGGGAAAAATGCAAATAATTATTAATGTGTGTCAGAATGACTTTGTTTTATTGCCCCTGATTGCTAAAAACAAGTTTTTAACTCAATTGTTTCACAATTGTCACTTTTTTTTTTACACCTAAGCCTAACCACCTTTGATCTGAGGCCAGCATTTTATTTTTTAATAGTCATTCGGGATTTGATTTCTGTTCTTTTTTCTTGTGTGCAACACACAGTTTAGGGGCCTCTGAGTAACATGCTGCAACTAGTGACCCTTAAACCATTTTAAGTTGGAGAATTGACATGTGGTGAGTCAAAATGAGATTTCCACTTTGCTAACCTGCATAAATGGGTCCCCAGTGAGCTAGTAGATGCTAAGTGGATAAATAAAGCTTTTCACATGTCACAGCTACACCGTGTGCGTATCATTTAATTCTAGTGTTAATGACCTGTGTTAGAGTCAGAATTAGACGACATATCAGAGTACACCCTGGACAGGTCATCACTCTGTCAACAGGCTTCTGGACAATTAATATCAACCAAATGCCATGAAATTAAAGTTTGGCTTAAATCAGACACAAACATAAAAGTGTTAAAAATAAATAAATATAATAATAATAATAATAGTACAAATAAAAAAACAATAAAAAAACAAAAAACGAACTGATTTGATTCTTTTATATTTACTACATCTGCTAAGCATACGGTTGCA
>VUQR01031166.1:0-24562 GCA_015108515.1 Hemichromis elongatus | reverse complement strand
TATATATATATATATATGTATATGTATATGTGTGTGTGTATATATATATATATGTGTGTGTATATATATATATATGTGTGTGTATATATATATATATGTATGTGTATATATATATATGTATATGTATATATATGTGTATATATACATATACATATATATATGTATACACACATATATATATGTGTATATATATATATATATATATATATATATATATATATATACACACATATATATATGTGTGTATATATATATATATATATACACACATTAACACTTTATACACTGTAATTAAGCCTCAAACTCAAAAAACCTACATGTACATAGGTCATCTTTTACCATTTTTATGGTTATCACTGTGGCTTTAGCTTCACCTCTGCCCCTTAATGCTCACGGGTGATAATGAACACCATGTATTTTAAAACATGGCAACAATGAAAACAATCTTTTCCAGGTGAAGTGTGTTCGTTACTGGCCTGATGAGACAGAGGTGTATGGAGACATCAAGGTGACCCTCATAGAGACTGAACCACTGGCGGAATATGTCATACGGACATTCACTGTTCAAAAGGTAAACAAGTAAACTTTGTTTAATGGCAAGAGTGTATTTTTAATTCTTTATTCTGTAGTCGAGGAATCAAATATGTCAAATATGTTATGGTAATTCCACTGAGAATGTAATTGAAAATGAAAACGATAGTTATTAAAAAAAGTGAGAATTATTCCACATTCAGGACTTCAAACAGCACTTCTACCAGCAGCTTTAATCGGAAATATGAAGACTTAACGTTCCTGCTCTGCCAAAGGGATGAAGCTGTTGATGTCTTTGTCACAGTATTTATCCAGGATTGTAACATTGAGTCATGATGTCATACCAATTTGCTCTGTCCCACAAGGCTTGAGATGGGATTTGAACCCACTCATGCTCTCTAGCAGCGTATTTACACCCCATTGTAGCTTGTATTGCTTCCATATTTTGTAGCGCCCAGACCTAGATTCCCATTACAGCCAATATGTGATTGGGGATTTAAGGCGAGTGAGCTCTGTTACTTGTTTGCTTCTCACTGTTTAAGAGGAATCTTGAAAGCATAATCTTGGCACTTGTAATCAGGCAGGAGGGATTTGAGGGGAGAATAGATGATCGAAGAATGTAGTTTCATTGTTGGGATGTTGTTCTCCAGGGCTCTGCACACTGAATGCAAAAACTGCAGAAATGCACATTACAACAAGACAGAGGCTGTGTTCCAAAATCCTTTATCTTTCAAGCCACTTTCAGTCTTGCTTTCTTATCGTCGGTCTCTGTTTGTCAGATCCTTTGTTTTTCCTTTTCTCCTTCATTTTACTTTCTACCGCGTTTTGCTTGTTTGTGTATAGAAATTATTGATTATATATATATTTTTTACTTGGGAGTCAAAAGACAAAGGTTGATCTTTGGGTTCATTAACATTTCAATACCATTCATTTTAAAGAATAACTAGCTATCTCCTACAGTTATTATACACATTATAATACATGTTCCTGACTACTCTTGTGTTTTTCTGTGCGTTTTTCTTCTTTTTAAACCTCAGTGTCGTTTTTTTCCCTCTATCCTCTATTTCCTTCCCCCTTCAGTCGCGCAAAATCAGCTTATAAAGACAAGTCTTGAAGTGTTTGCTGTCAGCTCATTTAGCAAGCCATTAATCCATACCACCTCTGAGTGCGTGCACGTGCGTGTTGAAATTCAAAGGAAAGCTGATCTCTAAACGCCTGTCGTTTGACAGTATGCATAAATACTTACAAACACACATCAGACACTTGCTAATTTGAAATTCTCCGTCTTTAAAATTCAGTGGGTTTTCTGACTGTGTGTGAGTGTGAAAAACAAAGAAAAAGCAAGACAGAGGGTATGGGGGTTCTGTGTAACAACTAAATAGCCTCAGTTGCAGTGAATAATGAGAATAAGAGCTTAATGAAAAGGTTTATTAATGGCACATCCAAAGAGATTAACTGAGCACTGAGGAATGGAGGGTGACTAAGTAAGACTAAAGGAAAATGTGTGCAAATGTGTGCGTGTGAGTGGGAGAGAGAAAGAGCTGAAGATGCAGGATGAAAAAAAAAAAGGCAGATGACAAAAGGTAGCTCATCCTTGAATGTCAGAACGATAGCAGCTGTGAAAGAGAAAGAAGCAGAATACGTGAGTATAAAACTTTCTGCTCAGCAGCTTAAGGAGCATTCATTTTAAGTGTTGATGTTTTATGTGAAGTTGAAAATTTTGCTATAAATTAAGCGAGCTGTAAAGTAGCTTTACTGTGTCGGTTCTTAACTGTGCAGTCCTGAAGTTTCCAGAGGTAGTCACAGCCGCAGCTGGAGTGAAAGAGTACTTCAAATAGTATTGTATGTACGCAAGTGAATTTTTTATTTAATTTTTTTAACAATTTTTTTCAAGCCAACAAGGGCGTTTTTGCCAATGTGCTAGCATCCAAAACAAGATTAATGACACTCATGTCAGGAGACCTCAGTAAATTGAAGGCCACAGCAGAGCCCAAACTCAACAGGACTTGTGCACACAAGACTCTAGTCTAACAAAAAATTGCTTTGAAGACCAGTGCATACACATATCAGACAGGACGCATGAGTCATTTTTCAACTGGAACTATAGTCCGGTGTAATGAATTGTAGGCAGTTGACATCAGTGTAGCAACCATTTGAAAAAAAAACAAAGAAAAGGGGTAGAGTAGTCAGGGCGTGTACTGGTCTACAAGATTAAACACAGTCCAGAAATGTTAGAGTAGTACAACAAAGTGCTCTTCCTCAGATGAATCAGAAGATGTTTCTCATGTGGCTCCCACCAATCAATATTTCGCCCAGATTTTTTTTTTCCCAGCTGCTGCATAGCTTAGCTGAGAAAAACAGTTTAGGATCAGCACACCAAATCCGAGGGTTGCCATATAAATTAAATACATTCTGTCAGTTATGGTACTTTTTGATCATTTGCCATCCTGCACGACATATATCTGTTTCCCATGAAATGGAAATGAATTCCATTTGCATTCAAAATAAAAAGGTATTTGTAATTAATTTAGTTCCAACTTTTTTCTCAGCATTATTTTGTTGTTGCAGTACTGTACAAAAGTCACTCCTTATTTCTGTAATTTTGCTTTCAAGGAATCAGACCTTGTAATTTTTAAGTGATCTTGAGCAATAGTTCTCTAGACTTTCTCTGGCCAGTATTGTGTATACGCATATTGTTCTTACTAGAAGCCTGTTAAAACGGCACATAATTTATTTCTATTTTATGAGTTGAATCAGTGAAAAATGCCAAAGACAAAGCTTGACAGGCAAAGAATAGATATTTCGCACCAACGAGGTGATTTCCAAGACCTGTTAGCTGAAAATTGGAGGAAACTGTACAAGGAGAGGACAAACAAGAAGGTCTCAAAACAATCTCCAGTAGATGAAAAGCATTTAAAAGTCATGTCCTTAAAAAAAATTAGGAAAAATGAGAGCTGTACCTGGCCTTTTAGTTAATCCATCTATTCGCCACATTTTTTACCACATTAAAATGGGGCAAAACATTTACGTTCCAGTACCACGCAAGCACGAAACATAAGACGACTCGACCTGCGTCATTTCCATCTGTTGTTTATTTACGTTCCGGCTCTCTAAAACGAGCGGCAAACTGGCGAGACAAAGCACCGAATGTGTCAAATGGAATGATAATGAGGTGGAGTTGTTGCTCTGAGTCACAAATGAGTTCATATTAATCTTCAACACGGCCACTAAAAACTTTGAGCAAACAAAACAACTGCGGTACGATGCCGTCTGACCATCTTGGTTGAAGTGGTCACAGGAATGCATCATATGACAAACATACGTCATCGTTTTTAAAAGTCACTGTTTTAGCTGTCCACACCACACCAAAACACTACGTTTACAAATGTATGCGTTTTCGAGAGCGTTTCCAAAAACGCTCCATTTTCCCTCACCAGGAACTCCGTCTCAGTGTGGACAGGAGGCCAAAACGGAGACAAAACGGTGTTGACGTAGCCTAAAAATCAGGGGTCTGGTGGAGGAATCAATTCAAATTGAAAAGTTTTACTTTAAATCATCATCAGTATGTAAGGAGGATGACAGAAAATAAGTACTACAGTGAATGTCTACGGCCATCTGTAAAACACAGTGGAGGCTCTGTCAGGGTTTGGGGCTGCGTTTCAGCCAGTTGTGTTGGAGATTTTATTGAAACCCAGTTATCTGATGAAGTACCAGCCTTATATTTCAGCATGATAACCTGTCACGGGACCAAATGGTCTGTACTGAACTGAAATCAGGCTCAGAAACCCAGAGCAGAGACAGCAGATGGTTTAACTATATTTTATTAGGCTTAAGCTCTAGAAATGTAGCAAGGACAAAAAAAACCCAATAAGACTTAGAGGTTGACGTGGCGTGACGTGGGAAACGTGGCTAGGACGAGGGAACAGGGCTTGAGATGGAGAGTGGAGCTGGGCAGGGAACAGTCACACTGAAGAGAGAAGACAGTGGCGTTAGGGAGGTAGCTCTGAAGTGGTAAGTAGTGAATGTAGCAATTCTTACTTGCAGTAGGGGACACAGAGTGTTGAGAGGGGAGTGATGAAGATCCAGGGAAGCTGAGTGGCGTGGCAAGGCTGACCTGAGATCCAGAGTCTTCAGATGGAGTGTGATGGCAGCAGGGCAGGCAGGTGAGGCACAGAGTGATTTTCAAAAGGATTGCTTGGTGTCCTGAGTCTGGAGGTAGAGCGGGAGCCAAGATGAATCCAGCAACTGCAGCACAAGAAAGTCTTGTTAACAAGATAAATCACAGAGAGAACTTGAAGCATAAGGCCTGTTACCAACTGGCAGTGAAGGAACCTCAACGTGTGGCTTAAATCCCTCTGGCTTGATTGCCTGCAATTGGCTCCAGGTGTGCAGGAGCTGGAGGAGGTGGCCCTGCCCAGGGGCAGATCCCAGGTAGGTTCAGGAGCCTTATGGAAATTCCAGCCACCCACCGCAGATCATGACATAACCATCCCAAACACACAGTCAGTGCAGTCAGTGCATACCTGGACAGAACAAGAGATAATGAAAGACTATCAGTCCCAGTCTGTTTATAAATACATAAGAAAAAACCTGTTCCTTATATACTGCACCTGTTTTCCTAGCAAAATATAAGGAAATTATGGGTAAATCAAGACTTTCCACAGTGCTGCCATGTCACCGTGATATTTAACCTCAACTTTGTGACTAAATATTTAATTTAATAATTATGGAGGGTTTGAAGCGCTGGACTCTTATTTAAGTGATTATAAGAAGGACATGACAGCATAGTATTGCATAAAAGATTGTTGTGGATTCCTCTGCACAACAAATTCCAAAGTCGGGATGAACTCTCCCCTTAGGCAGTGATTACAGGCTGTTCCATACACCTAAACAAATTATAACAATTAAAGATTTCCAATGTGATGTCAAATAAACCTTTTTAAAATGTAGTCACATAGATTTATATGGTTTTCTAGCAGCGCAGATGATTTGCAAAGCGTAAATGATTCATCTTGACATTTTCTGCTAAGTAAAATGAGTACCAGAGAAATGGTGACTGGATTGAAATGCATTTGAAAATGAGGGATAATTACATTCAATTAAAATGTTTATTTTATTATGTATCTATTGCAAGTTAGGGTTAGAGGAGTAGGGAGAGCTTTTAAATTGTTCTGAGTTCCTCATCCCCCAGTTCCAACATTTCAATTTTTCTTTTTCCTTTTACCCATCTCTGTGTCTCTAGCTCTGTTGGGCTGTTGTCTATTGATTTAGAGAAGTAATTTTAGCATCACAGGAGTGCAAATCAATGGAAAGTCCAGTTATCAAATCACCTTGTGGTCTTCAGTTTTCACGTCACGCCTCTGTCACATACATCGTCTGTCCATGTTTCTCTCCTCCATCTTTTCCTTCCCTCCTTTTTTTGTCATAGTTGTCCTCACTCCTTCCTCACCCCACCACTTCCTACTCTCTTCCTTAACCTCTGTTCTTTCCGACCCAGTCTCAGTTTCTTAACACCACCTTCTACGTTACCCGTGCTTCTCAGGTTATTATCAGATAGTCTTTCAAAACAAATAATTCAATACAACCTTGTATATTATGGAGCCAGAATGAAAGATGCAGTTTCATTTCAGCTCTATTCTTAGAGAGTAACTGAACTGGGGAGGACGTGACTGAGCTCCATTTAGTTTAGAATAATATAATATAATCGATTGGTTTGAATTATTAGAGCAGAAGAGCGTAGTATTATAGAAAAAAAAACTGAACTGATGGAAGCTGAAGAAAGGATTTCAAAAATACATTTCTATATCCAGTGAGGAGAGATTCAGTTGAACCACCAGGATATGCAGGTCAGAACTCAAAATAGGAAACTTGAGGCAAAATCCCTCTTAGCCTTTAGATTGCCTCGTGCAGGTGGCATTCACTCATTTACTCAAGTTATACACTGTCAGAATGCATTACGCCTTCAGGGTGTCCTGAAGCTTTAGTATAAGGTGTGTGATTCCCTGGAATCATATTACTAAATTAAAAAAAAAAAGACTTTTTACTTGAATTCATTGAATTCACATTGATGAAAAAAATTGCTGTGTTGGCACCGTAACAATGAAACAAAGGTTTCATTTCCAATAACCCCTTCCTGTAAGATTCCAATGTGTTCTTTGCTCGAGTTATCGTGAGATGATAACATTTCAAAAGAAATGGGACGATTTGTTAGGATAGGATTGGCTTCCGTGAATGTGGCCTTACTTTTTTGCTTAATATGCAGTTTCAGAGTATGAACATCTCAATATTGAAGATGTTACATAGAGTCATAACAGATTTTTTTTTTTACCTCCAGCCTTCAAATAAGCCTATCTGGGTATCCAGACTTGAAGTATTTCTGTTACTTTATCTGATAAGCATGAACTTACTATACAGCAGACTATATGTCCACATTTTAAGGAAGCAATGCAATGTGAGACTTCAATGCTTTCTATTAAGTATCATATGGCATTGTTAGCATCCTAATACTCCAATTGTAATATGGGGAGAATGTCAGGATCTTCTCATACACATGGTTTGTCATTTCATTATTTTGTAATCTTCACTTTTTCAAATTATATTTTATTTTAATCATCTTTATAACCAACAGTACCTTGACTATACATTTTTTAACTTATTTGGTCCGTCATACTCATACAGCAAAACTTTCCTCAGAAACAAATGTTGTTTAATTAAAACGCATTCCATATTTAATTGTTTTCTGTTATCTCTGAGCACTTCATACAATAACAAGCAGTCGGATAATTGCTAGATATTCGAAATCTCCTTGTAAATTGGGCAGCTGAACTGAACCATGGCATTTCTTCCTGCAAGTCTTTCCCAAAAGGGCCATCATGAGATTTGTGAAATCAATTAATCTTTTTGTAGAGCGAGATGGCCTTCAGTTTCCTCAAATCTCCCCTGTAAATTAGGCAAATGAGCCACAATAAGTCTTCCTGCCTCTCATTCCCCGAAGTGGCCCAAAGTACCATCTTGACATCCACGATGAGATTGATTTATTTTTCATCTGAAGAGGCATCAAGGCCCCCATATTCCTGAAATCCCTGCTGTAAATTAGGGTCCTGAACCATGATATGTCTTCTTGTCAGTCTTCCCCAAAAGAGCAATGAAACAGTTTGTAAGATTCGGGCATTTGTCATCATCAAGAGGCAAAATGGCCAACACTTTTCATGGAGAGACAGACTCTTTTCGTGAAACTGCCATTATGAAATATGCTACTTAGCATAACATCTCCCTCTGTGCATGTTTTTCAGAAGGGCCATCATGAGATCCGTGAACTCCGCCAGTTTCATTTCACCAGCTGGCCCGACCACGGCGTTCCGTGTTACGCCACAGGATTGCTTGGCTTCATACGACAGGTCAAGTTCCTCAACCCTCCAGATGCCGGACCCATAGTGGTACACTGCAGGTAAGTGTACATAGAGGACACAGAGGTTTTGTACTGAATATAGACTTAAGTCCCTGGCGCTGCTGGTCAGTGGCTGCATGGAACAAGACAAGGACAAACAAACAGCCATTCAGATGCATAGCTCACATTTCTTGCTTATCACAGGCAAAGGCTCTGGGTAAACAGTAATGATCAAATGACTACTGGTATTTCTGTTACAAAGTCATCTTTACAAACCTTGGATTGTGTTACAGTATTGGCCTAATTGTGATTAGATCTGAAAATATCCATGATTTATTTTTGTTGTCTTATGAGTCATTTTAAAAGGCTTCTGACTAAACAGTCAGTTGGGATAGTTAGCCAGAAGCCCCAAAATATAAGACTTTATTTAAACCTAAATCTAGGAAGCATTTCTCTCCATTAGCCTTTAGTTTCCCCTTTTCCATGTCAGATAAGACAATAGGACACGGTATGATTACTGTTGTAATCTCTCAAACACGTCAGCCTGTCTTCTCCATAGTTTAGATCAATAATGTTAACTTTTAAAATGTAAATTAAAAGTGTGACACTAAAGAAGAACCGTCATGAAAAGTGGGTGGGGAAAAAGTGATAGTGTTAGGATCCCCATGGTGATACTATAATTAACCAGGTTCTCAGCTGGCACAAGCATTAAAAGGTCAGCATTCTGACAAGCTATGAAAAAAAGGTTTTGAGTAGATTCCTCATCTTGTCTCAAGCATTTAAATTTAATTATTCATTTCATGGCCCACCTTGATACAACACATAGCTTTAGAGTTTTATTCCCACAAAGGGAATAAAATGACTAACCTCGCCATGGTTAGTGTTTAATGGAATCAAAGGACCATCATACTATATAGCAATTTTTCTAATCTCACAGACCTCTCAGAGTGCTTTAGACTGCAAGCCATATTTAATCACGCATTCATACAGTGCTTTATTCTATGCACGATATCTATAAAACATAGATGGCCAATTTAGAATGCCCAGTTAACCTAAACATGCATGTCTTTGGACTGTGAGAGGAAGGTAGAGAACCAGGATAAAAAAAACAAAGAAGATGCAAACTCCACACAGAGAGTCCACAGCTGGGGTTGGGACTGCACCACCATACCCACCCGTAGAGTCACCATTGTGATTCAGAAATGAATGGTTATGATTTAACGGAATGGTACGGAAGTGGAGGAAGCAAGAAGAATGAGTTCAGTAAAGTTTGACTTATCTGACTGTTTTGTTTTGCTTGATGCGCCTTATATTCCGGTGCGCCTTATGGTCTTAAAAATACACTATATATTTTTTATTTTTATTATTTTGCTGGAATAAAAGACGCTTTTGTTCAGTTAACTAAAACTAATCAGCAACTAACCATTTGTATAAGTCTTTGGAGCTTCCCGCTAACAAACAGCAAACCTGGTTTCTTGTAAGTCCCTCGCCAAATTAGCCACGAGACAGTAAAATGATTCATGATTATCGTCTTATCTGTATATTCTCAAGCTGCCACCTATTTTAGCAAATACCATAAATCAACTTGTCTAAGGTTTGGGAAACATGTGTAGTGTATAACTAATATTGATTACTAAAACCGAAAAAAAACCCCACTTAAGATTATTAATAATGCAAATTCAGGAAAATACACACACTCGAAGATCAAAATTGTACACACAAACAGAATGAAAAAAAAAAAAAATCTGGACAGACAAATGAGGTGAGCAGGCACATAAAAAGACAGCCATAGTAAAAGTATGTGGACAGACAGGCAGGAAGTTATGGCAGTCACTTCCAATTTCCGGGGGCACTCTGATGCTATTGGCCTGTGTCATGAGGCTTTCAAACACGCACAAGCACACACACATAGAGGCCCAGCAGTATTCTGGTCTCAACATTAATCACAGAGGTTGACAGGTAATCTGCCGAGGCGCCCCCTCTTCTTCTCTCTTCAACTTTCTATCTTTCTGTCCCTCACATCTTATCTCTCTTTCTTTTCTGTTTCTTCTCTCTCTCTCTCTCTCTCTCTCCCTCTTTTAGCTGTCTCTGAAAACTGTCAGCGGAATTGTAAATTGAAAGATGGGTTTTCCCCCTCCCTCTACACCTCATTCTCTCAGTTTCCGCTACATCCCTCCATCCGTGCCTCCTTTCCTCCCTTGATATCTCCCCCGTGACGGCCACTTCTATCACTCCCAGTCGCTAAACTCTTCCAACCATTCCCTTTCCATCCCTCTTTCCCTCACTCTTACAGTCCATCCATCTGTTGGTTTGCTTGTCTGTCCATATCTTCCCTCCAGGCATTCCTGTTCAGAATGTGTCACTTTAACACCTGACACAGGCTACCAAAGTCTCCACATACTTATGCTTGTCAGAGAGCAACAGAGAAAGACTCTACCTTCATACTAAACTCCATTAACATTGCTGAGATTGCAAAGTTAATAGGTTTTTCTGAGTTACAAAACTCAGAGGTTTCACCCTGTATTTCTAGATATATAGTAATAGGATATAGTGTACTTAATTTTAATTTTCTCAGCCATGCCAGTGAGCATTTACTGATCTGATAAGAACACAATAGCACACAATACTAGTTCATTGGAAATGACTTGGAGTACTTTTTATTTATTTTACAGTGTACTTTTCTTCTTTATTACACTTATATACAACTATTATAGGCCTAGGCTCCAGCCTATTCCGCTACTGGATTAATGAAAGAAAATGGATCTTTCTAATACTAATGTCATCCTGTACTACTTCATGTAAATATGCTTTTTCACCTGGTTGTTGCTAATTTCCATCTTGAGGTAAGAGAACTCAGAATGTAAGGTTCTGAGTTTGTTAAACCGGCTAGAACAGACCCCAGGTGTGGCTTTGCTCAAACTTGGTGAAGTCACTGTATCTAGCTTTTAATGTTCCCCATTTTGCCCTGTTTTTACGGCTAGATTTACTGAGAAAGGAAAATCAGCATAATGCTGCAATAAAAAAAAAGACTTTGACAGGAGTGGAAAGTTGTGAGGGTGAATTAATACCAATGCAGCAATTTATAAACACAGATGCACCCATTTCATTTAAAAAATGATCAAAGCAACCTATCAAGACTAATCCTAATTAGATGCCTGGGAGACTGCTAACTACACAAACTTACAGCACAGGAACACTTTATAACTTATAATCTGGTGGGGGGAAAAAACAGTATAGGTACATTTTTGGTTTTAGCATAAATTTCGCTCCCAAAACAAAAGAGATCTTCAGACCAGGGAGAGGAAGTGGAAGACAAAATGATATGCTCTGATACAAGGGCAAAATCAGATTCTGACCTCACTCAGGGGGTGCTCAGTAAAACCGGGAAGCCGTTCTTTGAATGACTCCCGACAGCTCAGACCGAGTGCAGGATTCATCTTTTCCACTGCATAAATCTGTGTGTAACAGCCCTTCACCAAATGTTGTGCTGTGAAAGGGAAGCTCCTACAAATACATATGCAATATGGCTACCCAAAGAACTGACTGCATGGTTTGAAAAAGAAAAAGAAAAATTAAAGTTAAAATTAAAAATGACTTTATATGTCAATTGCGTTACCCAAAAATGTCAGCGTTGGAGCCCTAAAAGTGATTGGCATTACTGAAGAATATGAACAGGTCTCTCTTGTAATTGAGACATTGGGTCTCAATAGGACTACCTGTATAAATAAAGGTTAAAAATGTAAAAACAAAGTTGTTCATTATTACAATTTTGCTAGATTGAGAGCATCATGTTTGTTTATGATTGTCTCCAGTGCCGGTGCAGGGAGAACAGGCTGTTTCATTGCAGTGGACATCATGTTAGACATGGCGGAGAATGAAGGCGTGGTGGACATTTTCAACTGCATCCGAGAACTAAGGTCACAACGGGTTAACATGGTTCAGACAGAGGTAAGTGCAATCATGGAAAATACATATTAATCATTGGCAAAATATCAACGTGACATGACAATTTGCATATCAAGGATCAAGGAACTGACCTCAAAGCCAATCAGTGGGCTGGTCTCAGTTATTGTGCAAGTGTCCTGTTTATGAGGTTAGGGAAACCTGCAGTCAGCTGAGACTGAAGAAGTCACTTGGATGAGTGACGAAACGTTTCTCCCATTGAAAACTCCAGATGAACAGAATCAACCTTTTGGGGCATTGGCAGAATAATAAGTAAACACGGGTGAGGTTGAGTGTAGTTAGTCAAAACAGCAGTGGCTGTTCAGGTACTGCTGAGCTTAGACATGAAAAATCATGCATTACGGATTTTCACGTTTTCAAATAAAGTGTGGAGATTTTTGGTTCACGTAAAAATAAATCACCAGTACCTACTGTAATTATTACTGACCTGAGTTCTACAGTGGCTTTCCATCAAATTTTGATTAGCACATAGTGTATATATTTTCTACATTAATAAAGTATCTAGAGACATTGCACCAAGAGCATGTTACTGAAGAAAAAACAACAATAAGCTTTATTCCCTTGCACTACCATATGTCCTTTTGTCGGCAGTTGTAAGTTTGAGATGTAGAATCACAAAAAGTAAGACAGTACGGAGTATCCCAGTACTTCTAGCAGTCATCTATGATTTAATGCAGTTAGACTATTATATATTAGACATTAAACATTAAACATTCCCTGAATACCAGATGACTCTAGTACCCAAACTCACACAGATATGGTATGCGCCCAAACTCAGATCAAACAAACACACATTCAGACACAGACACTTTTATGAGAGTTTTCTGTCAATATGTGTATGCAACAGCTGGTAAGGAGTATCAGAGATGAGATGAAACACCCCATCTCACACAAACGTCTGTCATGTATGTACTTTTTTATTGCTAAAGCTTACTACCAAGTAAATTTGCTGTTATTTTTATGAGAGCCAAATGGCTTGTGTTAATTTATAATTTCTATAACAGATGACGCGGGAAAAATCTGAATTTTTCTTATTTGCTATATTGTCTGGTAGTGGTGTAGTTACAACCTTAACTTGTTGTATAGTTGTAAGTAGCCAAGAATAAATCAGTACTGTTCAGTATTCCCAAAATACAAATGATAAGTTTCCTAGAACATTCTGTCTTTGCTAGCTGAGTACTTGGGTTACTATCCTTTACATAGTGTCGTAATTTGTTCTAATTTAGTGCTATCAAACGTTTTAAAGAGTCTGTATTTTCAAATGTTGGGTATTCCATTTTGGAACAGCAGCGTTCATTTCTTTTCTAAAGCTACCTTAAGCCGACCTAATCCGTTCCGCCTCTGCATTCCATTTGTGTTACTGATGAAAACCTTGCATATCCAAAAAGTCAACTTTTCCAGGAATAAAGAAAAACAGCCTCATTTTCAGACTGACAGCTCAAGCTCAGAGTATGAAATTGACTTTTGAATGGGTTTTAGAAGTGCCAGGTTCAGAAAAGTTACCTAGGGCATCACGTTGAGTGTTTTCAAATGACAGCGGTGGTATAAAAGCTAGTTTTGCGTGTGTGTGTCTGTCTGTGCACATTCACGTGTGTTTTTATGCCTCTTGATACCAAGTTAAATGCATCCTGCCCTGTCTTTTGAATATGTGTGGGAGCAATTTGTGTCAGTGTTGAAGCTGCTTGATGCTATTATAATCCTGCTCCACACAACACAAAGCAATTAATCTTTTAAAAGGCACAGGGGAAAGAAGAGTGTGCGTAAATGTTTCAGTGAGTATGTGACGTGCATGTGTGTATACATGTGTTTTTGCGCGCAAATGTGTCTGTGCATGTCGCTGGCATAGGTAATGGCCAGGAGAGGTCATTTCAGTGATGCTTTTAAAGCCTCTTCTCTGCTCCAAGGGCAACAATTAACATTCAACAGAGAGAGACCGAGAGATAAAGCGAGAAGCAAATTGAAAAAGCGAGAGGCAGCAGACAAACACAAGTGTGAGAGGAAACGAGCAACAGAGAAATAAAAACGGAGCCAACCCCAGATAAAAATCCAACGATAGGGGGGACGGGAAGAGAGATAGAGGTGAATTAGCATGCACGGTGGCTGCTGTAGCTCATGGTAGCTGATGCATTTAGCGCAAGCTAGTGATTTGGAACACAAAGAACATACTTGAGCCAGACCACAGAGGCACCACAAGCGCTGTGCCCTTTTCAATCACTTTCAGGCTCCCACAAAAGCACAAGCATGCAAATAATGTTCATACACAAAGCAAACAAGAGTTGAGTTCACATTGGAATGTTTGAGTTTGTTGTTAGCTGAAAAGACTTAATGCAGCTTTGCCCAACTGCATCATCTATTCCAGAGGTATCATTGCTTACAGCTACTGTGAGGCACTGTGGTCCAGTCCAAGGGCTACAGGCAGGTTCAGCACTGTTTGCTTGCATAAGCCAGAGTTTTGTATTTCAGTGAAGGAAATTTTGACTCTGGAATTCCTTTTGCTTGTGGTGCAGGAGCAGTATGTGTTTGTTCACGATGCCATCTTGGAAGCATGTCTGTGTGGAAACACAGCCATACCAGTGTGTGAGTTCAGAGCCATTTACTACAACATCAGCAGATTGGACCCACAGACCAACTCCAGCCAAATCAAAGATGAGTTCCAGGTGAGAACACACAATCACGCCCATTTTTGTCATTTCTGGGAACACTCACCACACATGTATTTAAACAACACTGTGTCCCTTGCTGATAATGTGAAGGTGCGGGATCAAGTTAGGTTGAAGGTTCAAATCATTGCTTTTCTGCCCATCAGACTCTAAACATAGTGACCCCTAGAGTCCGTCCAGAGGACTGCAGCGTGGGTTTGCTACCGAGAAACCACGACAAGAACCGCAGCATGGACGTTCTACCAGCAGACCGATGCCTTCCTTTTCTGATTTCTGTGGATGGAGAGAGCTCCAATTACATTAATGCTGCATTAATGGATGTAAGTTTTTGTTTAAATGTCGGATTATGTACGTGGAAGCTTTTCATAGTTTGTATTGTGCTTTTTGATTGTTATTCATTTCACCATTCTAGAGCCACAAACAGCCAGCGGCCTTCATAGTTACTCAGCATCCTTTGCCTAACACCATGGGTGACTTCTGGAGGTTGGCATTTGACTACAACTGCTCCTCCATTGTAATGCTCAATGAAATGGATGCAGCACAGGTACAGGTACACACACACACAAATCTACAAACACATTCTGTGCTTATTTTTGTCCAGCTAACATAAAGACATCAATACCTGAAACTGACTGTACTATCAGATGATGAAGGTATCAGTTTACTTTTTATTTTAATTGTCTCTCCAATTTATTTCTATTTAATGCCATTCATAACTGATTTATAAACTGGGCTACAGCAAGGATCCAGCCAGCCAGGAAATAAAACCTATGCCAGTTACTGGAAAGAAAATTCATCCGAATGTACCTGTTTTCATTCTTAATCTTCTGCATTTTGTCTTTTTCTTCCACTTTTGTCTTTGTTTTCTAAAGTTATGTATGCAGTACTGGCCCGAGAAAAATTCATGTTGCTACGGTCCTATTCAAGTGGAGTTCATATCCGCAGACATCGATGAAGATATCATCAACCGAATCTTCAGGATCTGCAACATGGCTAGGGTACTAAACATTTACATATTTAATATAGTACTTCTTTTTTTTCATAGTTACGTAAAAAAAAAAAGAAAAGAAAGATTAGATGTTTTGCATGTAGAACATCTGAATATCTTCGGTTTCTTTAGTCTGTGTCCTGGAACACACTTTGATAATCTCTCTTTTTTTGTCTTCTCTTCTCCTCCTTGACGGTTTTCAAATTACAAGTTCATGGCTAGATTTTGATGCATTGCTAAATTCAAAGTCATGGAGCGCCTTAGTGTTCTAAAGCTTCTTCTTAATAAAATATGTGTTTTTGTGTGGATTTTAAGGGACTCTATTATTTGACAAATGAAGCACTACTTTCCTGACACTTACTAGGAATACAAAATGTGTTTAAAGTTCAAGTAAAAGCAATAGATAGTGAAACAATATACCGTGGAACACACCATAACAACACAGGAAAGGCATTATTTCGTTGCATGTGACCTTTACTACGCAGTAGGCAGTTGGCAAAAAGATACTGTAGCAAAACCGATTTATGGCGTCTCTTTTGCAGCGAGGCTAACTGAGTCCGGGTTTGGTGACTACATAGAAAAAATGATAGTGATGTTGAACGTTGTACAATGATGACAGCTGTTTTTAACTCTAGCTTTTTATCCTCCTCTTTCTTTTCTTGTCTTCCTCAAGCTCTGTCCACCTCTCTTCCCTTTTCACTTCTATTTCTCCTTTTCTTTCCTTCCCTATCCCCTCGCCTCCTCTTGTTACCCTCTTTTCATCTCATTTTTTCACTCATCCATGACCGCTCAACTCTAGTGGTGCCTTATCATCTGCATGTTCCTATGTATAGCACTTGGAGAACTCCCCGCTACCCTGCTATCTATATTCTCTCTCTCTTTCTCTCAAACACATCAGCGGTCTAGTGTGAAATGGCTCATATCATTGCCATAACAGCACATCTCACACTGCGAGAGCAGCTCCAGCCTAGCCGAGTCTGTATCGCCAATCGCTTAGCCATCAAATGAGCAGAGAACAGCGAAAAAGTGCAAGGGAGAAAATGTTTGCAAGGAATACGTGACAATACAAACAAATAGGAGGAACAGAAAAGTAGAATAAAATCACATAAATGCAGGGTACAGAAAATATTTTAGATTAGTGATAATTGGTATAAGAAACTGAATAATTTAGAGAAAGGTGGTAAAGGCGTAGTGTAAGGGAGAGGTGGAAGAGGAGAAAGTACATGGCAGGTATACTGAAAAGACAAGGAAGGAAATGTGGTATAAAAAATGATACTGCTGAATTTGTTTGGTTTGTGAGTAAATGTCAGTGTGCATATGCATTTGTGACAAACAGCAGTAAATCAGTCTGACAGTGATGGTGGGTTTTGGTATTTTACTTGGTGCATGCCACTTGCCTTGGGCTAGACGACTGAAAATATGCCATGTCTGCCATGAAATTGAATTAAACATAGCAAGCTAAGGTCTTTGTTGAATCCAAGCTTATTTCTTTTGAAAAGACATTTGTTCAAACCAAGAACTAATTGGAGCACAAAAGCCTGATTACATACAAAACGTGTTTTATGTACCAGTTTAGCAAAAGTGCTTACTTGGGTGGCGTGATGATGGCAGTGTCTCACAGGAAGAAGGTCCTGGGTTTGGATCCATCGACTCGTTTTGTGTCCATTTCTCTGTATTAGTATTATAACTGGCAACCTGACCTGTGCAAGGTATGCTGCTTTTTGCCCTTTGTCAAGTGAGATATGCTCCAGCCTCAACATAGTCTGTAACCAAATAAGCGGCTAAGAAAATGAATGGACCACGACCACAACTGGAAAACCAAATTTGTGTTTGTCATAGTTGACCGGATTTTCATCCAACTTTCCGTATAATTTAAGCACAAACAGACTTGTTAGATGCAGATATATATTCTAAAGGGAGCCGGTGGGTTTCATTGTTCAATTTTGGTCCTAATTCTGAAAAACAGCAGCTTTAGCAATATCACTGTGCGTGAAATTGAAATGGTTCCATGGAATTACAGCATGATGTTGATTGTTATGATAACAGCTGTGTCAGCAGTGATCAAAACCCTAATCTTCACGTTTCTCCTCTTAGCCACAGGATGGTTACCGCCTGGTGCAGCACTTCCAGTTTATTGGCTGGCCAGCCTACAGGGACACACCTCTCTCCAAGCGCTCCATCCTGCAGTTGGTCAGGAGATTGGCTAAGTGGCAGGAACAATATGATGGAGGAGACGGGAGGACTGTGGTGCACTGCCTGTAAGTATAGTCACACAGACACATGCAGACACAAATACTAGAAAACGTGATGTAGTAGTACACTGGAACAGTCACTGCTCAGTGAGCTAACAGATCAACATAAATGGCAAGACAAAACTTCCCTTAGAGTGTGTGTTTGTGACAGAAAGAGAGGGAAGATGATTATAAAGTAACCTGTGCACTTTCTATTAAAGCACACATACACACACAAAAACACACTTTCAGTAGTCTTTTTACATGTTGAGTATCATTTCATGCTTTATGTTGTTCCATTTATCTGTGAAATATACACATGCCTCAGACTCAGCATTAATCTTGAGCCAGAAAGCCATATACATTCACTACTGATGTCAAAACGTCTGAAATGTCAGTTCATAAATGCTCTGAGACTTGTTGTGACTTATTTTGGTTAAATATAAATGAGGCTCATGGCTTAAAAACCCTGTAATGTGTCAAGTTTTAAAGAGGTCATCAGTCATCCCTATTGTTTTGTGTGGCTGTGTTGATGCGGTATGGATCACCCACACGCCTGCTTGTGCTTACTATGTTCAGGTTTATTGTTTTTAATGTTTGCTAGAGTGCTACTACTTCTGTTTTTAACCAAATATATTTTAAATAACACTAAATAATGTTTAATATACTACATCAATATGTGTATTGGTATACAAGTATAAAAACACTGCTCAGCTCCATACGTTCACCCTATTTGAGCAGAGCTAATGAAGCTGATAATGACGGAAGGAAACACAAGCTGCAAAATCTATAGAAGAGAGAACCGCTAACAGTAACATGTGTACACACTCCAAATACTGCCTATCTGTGGTGCTCATCCAATCAGCTCCCTGCGTAACAGCTCATTGGACCAATGAGGTATTGATTTGGGACTTTTTTGTTTTTTTCTTACTTACTTAGCCTTTTCTTTCATCGCGTAACATAAAAAGAGGCAGAATGTGTTTTACAAAAGAATAAGATTCATATCCTGGTTCTGAACTAAATTTACAGATTTTAAGTTATGTGTGAATGTTTAAAAATAAATAGCTATTGTAATATAATCTCGCTGAAGCTTGTAACAGTCTACACTGCCACATAACAATGTGTGTGCAATCCATACTATTAGCCCTTATATGGAAAATAAAACTTTTATAACTGGTGTCCTATACCTTACTATTATCTTAACAATCACATGCTTTGACCTTCATTTCAAATAAATCCATCACCTACAGATATACATAAGCTATTTATTTGACTAAACTCTGTCAATCACTATAAACTAAATGTCCAAACTGGTATTTTAAAACACATTCTATGTAAATGTACAATACATTTAATTTCTGTGAAATTAAAACAGTAGCAAATGAATTAAGATAGCAAGACCATTTTGAGGGTAAATTCTTTAGTTACGCTCAAACCCAGTAACTGTGAGTGACAGAGATGTTCGCTTTCTCTGCTTCTGGCTGGAGACAGCTACACTGGCTAATCAACCCCAGCTATTGATTTCACAGACCCAGTAATACTAGCGATAAGTAGAAACATGATGGTCCAATCGGTAGCTGGTGAAAATTGATTATTTTTCGTCTCTGCGCTTGTCCTGAAGGTTGGAATTTGATGCGTCTTTAATACTTGAGCACATGTCTCATTTTCAACAAGTCACACTGGGAGGAGCTTTTAGAAAATAGTGAGGAGTAGCACACTTCATTCAACAATGTGAATTCAGTTACATCAATATATATTTTAGATAAAGTAATAAAGATAAGGTGCTGTCTCTTTCTGACAGATTACTTAAATATTCAGCACGCAGCGCTTCATATCGAGAGTAATGTGGTTTCAAGTGTGTCACAATTCATTTAAATCAAATATGAATTTATCTCCTACAAACCACTTAACCAACAACACTGACTGCCAGATCCTTCCCTCGGTACATTTTGTAATGTTTTGATTTTGGTTTTGAAATTTCTGAAAGTTGGCCACTTAAAATATTTTAGCTGAAACTGTGGATGAAGTAAATGCTAAAATTAACAGATAAACAGAGAGTGGCATCTAAACTATTTAGAAATTGAACTCCAATATATTTCAAATGATTCTTTTATGATTAACGAAGGCAAACAAGCAAATATTAACCATTATTAAACACCTTTAAGAGAAGTGCACCCACTTTCACTTTTTAGTAAAAGTGGGTGCACCCCACCCACTATAACCCATCGTTTCAGACAAACTGGATGCACAGCTGGGTCACTTTCTTTCTATTTTTTCATCGGTTCCATTAATACTTGCTTAACATAGATGAAGATATAGTTTACCTGTTGCCAAAGACTGACACTTCAATTTTAAACTTAACTTTTGGGAAATTGAGCAATTAAAATTAGTCAGAAGGAGTATTTCCCCTATTCCATAATTTCCCAGACTTTGAGCAATTTAAAATAAAACATTTTAAATTGAAAATGTTCTAATTGCCTGTGGATGGAGTTAGACCATAATAGTTATAGTCATTATTATTATTATTATTTATGGTTAATATCAGTGTTATATTAACTAACAGTGATGGTTAAATAATAAGAAATAATGTTTTATTCATTTACTGATGTGAACAGCAGCATGGGTTTAGAAACCAATTACTGCAAATATTCTTTTTAAATCCACCATATTCACACGAGGCTCCTGTAATCTAGCTAACACAATATAAGGTGACTGCAGTTGAAGTGGCTTTTAAATTGAATTTTTAATTCTGTTTGACATCAGATAAGAATCACTTTTCATATCTGGTACATTTCTATGCAAAATGTGAAAGTTACTCACTTTCCTTGACCGTTACTACTACTTCAGTCTCGACAAGTCTGAAAAGTTTTATTTTCCGCTTGTTGTTCAGTACTTCATAATATTCATGTATTTTAGCCCCAGGATTTATTTGACAGGACTGATGTAAAATGTATTTGCTTTTGAACCCAAGAAATTAGTTTCTGACACTGAAGCAGCTGTCTAAAATTTTAATCTAACATGAAATCATGAAGGATTGACATGAAGGAAGTGCGTGGGGAAAACGTTTGCATTTAAATGTTTAGTTGACTAATAACTAATGAAATTCAAACCAATGGGTGTATGTATGAAAAGCAAGAATTTCAAGCTTGCAGTCTGATATTATTATTTAATGGTTCTGAGACAGGAACAAAAACTTTCTATAATTATTTCTAACCTTATGCGCTTTTAAAAAGCTTAGATTATAGACTTTCTAGAGAAATTTCAGTCACCATCAATAACAAAGGTATTCTGAGTGGACTGCATGCTGTAGCAGACTTGGCATTGCTAATGCAGAATAGGTAGACAGTGGATGATTTTTGTGATGGCTGTCACTCCACCTCGCAGTACCTAAATGTTTTATTCAGTCTCAATACTGAAGGAATTGAGCTGGAACCAAGTGAGATGGGAAAGTCTGGAGCTGTTTTCATGGTGGGTGGTCTGACTTCTTACTGGCAGAGCACTGACTGCTGATTGGGGCATATAGCCAGTAAACACACAATATATATAGTATACATAAATATATTTGCGTTGCTGGATCAGTTTTTCCAGATGGCACTCTGCCATCTGTATAAAATGTTCATGAGGGCTTTTATTATTATTTTGATTTAAGTTGAACACATTTATTCAAATTTCTAAAATCTATTAGTAGGTCTTTTTCTGCACGCAGTGGCAGGTTTCTTTGTACTGACTTCTCGCTCTGTCACTTGCTGTCACTCTTTGTCCCTTAAAGCCTTTTTTCTCAACTCACATTGTCACACTTGTTTCTTTAGCATTAAAAGTGACATCTAATATCTCCAGTTTGGCTTTCAAGAACCTATTTATTCTCTACAGCTAGTAAATAAAACCTTGGTTGGTTAAGCAGTTAGAGAGCAGACACACAGATTTAAAAAACAAACAAACCACAAAACCTTTCTAATATTCTCTCTACACTCTGTATCTTTCCTTCATCTCATTTTATGTTCTGTGTTCTTTTTGACCTCAGAATGATTTTCTTGGCCTCCAGCTTTGTTTCCAAAACAATGATGATGTTTAATACTGAAGAGCCTCTGTCTCCCTTTCTTTCCTCATTTCCCGGTTTTACTCCTTCGTTCCTGCTCCTTTGCAGAACTGGTGGTGGACGTTCTGGAACTTTCTGTGCCATCTGCAGCATCAATGAGATGATCCAGCAGCAGAATATTGTGGATGTTTTCCACACTGTTAAAACACTGAGGAACAACAAGACCAATATGGTGGAGACTATGGTGAGAAATCACAATGCATACATATTTTTTGCATATTTTATGAGTCGATGATGCCACTGAAATGTTTTGCTTTTATGATATTGGATCAAAGTGTAGTACCTTGGAATTTTTTTGTAAAAAAAAAAACATAATTAAAATTTGACAACCAAGATTAATTTCACCAACCCTCTGATGGTAGTGTGTACAGTAAAGCGTGTTAACAACATGGTTTTAAATATCTGGGAAAGTTTAAAGTGCAATTCAAATAAGGTAAAATCAGAGGTTATTAAAAGGCAGCAATTAGTAAATAGTATGAATAGATGTACATGAAGTAATATAGAATTAGAGCTTTACCCTGTGTTTTTGTCTCTGTGGTAGCAAACATGCTATTCACACACTACCAAAAATTTGTATTCACATAAAGACAGGTCACAGCTGTTTCAGTGCTTTTCTCATCTCCTTTGTAAAGAATTTCTCAATTTGTGTTACTCACACCCATGAACTAAAGCACACCTGCTCACAGATGCAAGGTAAATGGATTATAATAGTCCATTTTCAGTATTTGCCAAAGCTTTAGTTCTTTAGTGGTATAAGTGAAGATTTAATTGTGGTTGACTGTTTTTGGGGTTTTTTTCATCACCATAAAACAGAGACGTGCGCAAAAAAAAAAAAGTGCTGGTAACTGTAAACCTTTTAAAAATTGGCTTTAAATTCCTAAAGGAGAAGAAAGTAAAACTCAGATGTCTTTGAGATGAAACTATTATCTCGGTGTTCTGGAGTAGCATAATATTCAGAGATATGTCAGAGTTGCCTGTGGTATCACAGGATGTAGGTCCTCCAAACATGCGATGACCCAGAACATATCCAATCAATGAGAAGAATGAACCAGTCGGACAACTAGAGCAAGAAGACAAAACTATTTCTTTAGTTGCACCTAAGTCCTATTTAGAGCTATGAAATTTTCTCGATTAAAGTTAAAGTGTACCGTTAATTTTGGCTTGATTTATCATTTTCACAGAAACTTTATTTTTATTGCCCAATGACCTCATCTATTCCCCTGGATTACTGTTTAAAAGTAGCATCTATGTATTTCATACTAATTTCATCACTTATATTCCAAGCTCTTGTCTTAAAATGTTTTTAGTTTGTTATCAACAGCTACTTTGTTTTGAAGTCACTAAGCAGAACAGCTTTTTGTAAGATTGTTTTACCATTCAGTGAAATCAACAACAGATAATGTAAAGAATTCAAATAAGTATAGATTTATTCGACTCTTTGTTTCTTGTTAAACAAAGATTAAAAACCGTTTCATTGTTCTTAATTCTTTGCTTAGTATAACTTGGCTAAACATTTCAAACCATGAAACCATCTGGACCATTTCTTCACACAGTTGCTGCTGTTTTCATGTTTGACAGTTGTCGTCACACGTCACTACAGCCAGAAAAGTATGACAGGATTGTTCACAAAGATGTGGCATTGGATTAGTTCACCCACATACTGCAGTCCAGCCAATCAAGTGCTTCGCTGCCTGGCTGAGGCCAATATTTCCTGCTATTTTGATAATGTTATGATTCTCAGTTCATGAATTATGACTCATTTTTATTGGTAAATATATGGAAATTGTGTTACTGTGTTCTATACTCGTCATCGTCGGTTGCATATTATGTTGTGAATTATTTGTAAGTTCATCTTTTGTTTTTTATTACAGTGCTCCAGTACATTTTTTAAATAAATAAGTTAGGGATGCACCGATACCGGTATCGGGTATCGGCCTCGATACCACATTTTCTAAAGTACTCGTACTCGTTAAAAGTCCCCCGATACCGGGGACCGATACCACGGTCTGAGAAATGTCTATGTTTGAAGGGGTTAATCACAGGTGCCGAGTGCCCGCCCCCAGGCCCCGGCTGCAACTCGGAGCGGAGAATGAGAGGCCAAACATGTCAGCCGTGTGGAACTATTTCAAAGTGAATGAAGACAACAAAACAAAGGCGGACTGCAAATTGTGCTCAGCGAAATTGTCCAGAGGAGGCTCAAAAGGTAGCGCATTTAACACAAGTAAATTAATCAAGCACCTAAAATCCCAACACGACAACGAGTACAAAGAGCTTACCCACGCTTCTAAACAAACACAACCCACGCTGCAGCAAACTCTTGCAAGATGAGATTAAATGTCTGGAGACAATCCACGTGCTGTGAAAATAACACAGGCAATTATCGAGTACACTGCATTGAGTGACCAGCCATTCTCGGAGGTGGGATTCCTGCGTCTCCTCCATGGAGCCCAGATATGACTGACACAGAGCTGCCTAAACTACACGACTCTGTGAAAAAAACATATCCACAGCCTACTGCAAGCCTCCTCTGTGTTTAGTTTCACCACGGATATTAGGACAAGCAGTGTTAGTCCCGTGTCGCTAATTAGCCTAACGCGCAACGAGCCATGTTACGTGCGAAACAATTCCGCGGCTCGCCCACCAGCCAGGCTATAGCGCATATATGACTAAAGCTGTTACCTGTACATTTAAATCATGTTTTTATTA
>VUQR01031165.1:0-15490 GCA_015108515.1 Hemichromis elongatus | reverse complement strand
CCCTCCCGGTGCAGGTGTCTATTTTCGGATGAAGGTCATAGTTCTGGGCGTTTTTGTGCTGTTTTTTTCTATTGGACATGAAGGCTATCAAAACCAATAATGAAACAAACTAGTGTGTGGCTGTTAATAGAAAATAAGAGCAATAAGTTTGTCTGCATGAAGACCTACATGTAATCTTTAGCGAGTACATATGACTTTCGTAAGTTGATTATATTATTATTATGTTTCACTGTTATGTCTTAATAATAACCTTTGTGTGACCAAAAGTAGGTTTGCAAGATCAGCAGAAACCTTCAGCAGCAGTCTCTCTTATCGGGCTGCAGACTAAAAAGAGATTCACTGCCGCCTGAGTTTCCAGCTTCAAGAATGTCTGCTGATGTGTTTCTCACAACATAACTTGGAGTTGTTTTGTATACTGTGCCTCCACTGTTTGAGATATGCGCTTCATCCAATCATTGTATGACAAGTTTTTGTGTAACTATTTGTAACTATAAAATAAAGCACCGTACAGTTGCAGGGCGCGAGTCCCTGAACTTTACCTCAGCTGCACATCGCACTGAGGTGTCGCTCTTTGACTGCCCGTGTACACGCAACGAACTGGTTCTGTGTCTTTTCTACTCTAAAGGGAAATCCTCTAACACTATCTAATATTATTTACTGTTAGCCAGTCTATTGTAAGGAGGTTGTATGTATTCTGTTGCTTTTTTTTGTTTTCTCTTCTGTTTTTTTTCTCTCAACAGGTGAGCAGGGATTTTTTTCTCTCTCTCTCCTCCCCCTTTTCTTTTTTTTATCTCTTCTGCTCTCTGTTTTTCTTTCTCTCCTCATTCTTTCTCCCTGTCCTATCCCTCAGTCATGTTTCAGGATTACATTGGTAATTGTATGTTTTTATGTTCCCTGTCCTCTACTTGCAGGGGGGTTTGCTAGTATATGTAACTGCCAGTGGTAATCACGTTTAAATTCAGTAGTATGCTTTCACAAGTATAAGGAATGAGCAAAGGTACTGGTTTATTCTGAATAGTGAAGTATAATGTAGCACTGGGCAAATAGGGCTCTTCAGTTAAATCCAGTATCAGAGGAAGCAGGGTAGATATCCAGACAAAGCCAGTTAGAGTTTAGCTTGTCTTCTTGCAAAGTTACATTTCTAGCAATTCCTACTTGGATAATACTCTTTTGGAGGAGAGATTCAGACCCTTTAAATGGAGAGCCAACCCAGACTTCCTGTACATGAGTAATTGGAATCTACCATGTTTCATTTGAAAGCTATGCCACATCCCATTGATTATATGGCCTCCAGATAGGTTTAAAGCATCTACTGAAGTCAGTAATAGTCAAATGTGATAGTATAAAAAATGTGTAATTGTTCCTTTTGTATATTTATGATTACAGATTCTTTAACCAATCCCAACAGAAAAGAAAAAAAAGAAAAATTCCACAAATCTTTCCATTTGTTTCCTCTATAGATGTTTGAATAATATTTATTATTTTTTAGGCCAATTGTGAGGTAAAGATTTTAGATAATAAATAGATGTAACTCTGTATGAGTTGTATTAGGGATGTTTGTATATTACAGTTATAACACATGTAACCCTAGTTAAATGCTTAAATTATTGGAAACATGCACAAACTCATCAATAATTTAAAAAAAAAATTCCTTTGTACAAAACCGAGTTTTCATTCAATTATTTAATAGCTGCCCCAGTTCGCACTGCTGAGCATGTCTTTCATTTTAAAAGCGGTTTGCAAATGTAAGGCAATTTAAACTCTGAAGTTTGAGATTTGCGGTGGATTACTCATCCCAAAAACAACTGCAAATAGTAGACTGCACAATGAATGACTGGGGACAGAAGTTAATCCTGACTGTCTTGGTGTGAAAAGGGGGTTACATCCTCGAAGTTTGTCAATGGGCTAACACAGAGAGACTCACTCTCATTTTTTTGTTTTTGGACTGTAGGAAACACCCCAAAATCCAAACACATGCATCTTTATTGTACTATAGTGTTGCAAATAATAGTTTTGAAAGTATAATGCAGCAACCAGTCCAAGGTGTACCCCACCTCTCCACTGAGATAGGCACCAGCCAAATTGCAAACCTGATTTGCATAAGCAGAGGAAAATCAGTGACATATATTTTGTATTTTATGTAGTAAACTTGTGTAAATTAGTTACTGATATAGTGCATCCAATTGTTTTAGACTCCAATTGATGCTCAGGCAGCTTCTGAAGTTTAGTGCTCACTATGCGACGTTACATTTGTGGGTTTCAGTTTTTCCATGGCAACCACAAACTCCACCAGTCACTATTTTATTTCTCAGATGTGGGAAGAATAATTCTTTTTCACAACACTGTCAATAAAATACACTTTTGTGAAAAAAGAGGTTACCGTGATGCCAGCCTTATAGCGACATCAGTGGCTAGTCCAAACTGGTTTAATATGTAATTTACCTTAAGACACTTTGTCACACACAAGTATTTGATCATAGACTCTGCTTTCTTTGTCTTGTATATGTCTATAGATATGTCATCCTCCTTTTTATTGGAATGCTTTCCAACAGACACAAACTGGTACTTATATAGTGCCCCCCCCACACACACACACGCACGCACACACGCACACACACACACGCACACACACACACGCACACATGACCTTTTTTCGCCAGTAGGTGGCAGTGGCGGCTCAGACAAACAGGTGACTGGCAAAATGTTCCTTACAAATGGAACGTAGGCCAGTCATTGTAATGAAAGCCGCCAGTAACTCAGAACTGCTGTTTTGTTGTTTCAGGTGAGAGCAATATACAAGCACTACATACATTTATGTAAAGTTGAGACTTATATAATGTAACATGTTCAAGTGTGATTCTTGTTTATAAGCCGTTTAATGTGACCGAATAAGATCGTTGATTTAGGTTATCCGTAGGAAGCGCTAGTAAAGTTTGTGCGCTAGTTAAGTGATGTTAGCCTCCTACATTACACTTTGTAGCTGTGTTGTTCCATTAGAAAACTGTTAGCTGGTTTTAGTTAAAGCTGTAGGAAATGTTTTGGTAAGTCAGACAGTACACCTGTGTGCAGAAATATGTAAAATCTTGAAACCTTTTGAGGTGACAATGGTTACCCAATAAATTAAACTGAAAAGAAAAGGTTATGTAACAAAGATATTGCCCAGGGTGAGCATGTTGGGACAGAAAGTACTGTGCTCTAACTCATCAAAGCGTGACGACTTTTTTAATTGGTCGTTGTAACCATACAAATATTCACCCTAATTATGCCACATGGTGAAAAGAAGTCACAGAGGAATAACACAGACTTACAGAGTTATTCATGTTCATTCTTACATAACGTTAATAAAGTAACAGCAGTGTGAAACAATGAGCTGAACATTCCTTACTTTATTTTTGTCAGATATTCTTTATTTTCTTACATGAATTTAAGTTCTGAGTTTAATTGATTCTGGCATAGTTTAGGTATACATCAAACGAGCATCACCTCTATTAGGACTTCAGCCCTTTTGTCTTGTGCAAGACACTTCACCCGTTGCCTACTGGTGGTGGTCAGTGTCCCAGTGTCCGGCAGCCTCGCCTCTGTCAGTGCGCCCCAGGGCAGCTGTGGCTACAATGTAGCTTACCATCACCAGTGTGTGGATGGGTGGATGAATGTAGTGTAAAGTGCTTTGGGGTCCTTAGGGACTATTAAAGCTCTATACAAATACAGGCCATTTCAGCAGTTACATACAACAATTTGATTGTTTATATTCTAAAAGTTCCTGCATTAATAAAAACTATGCTATGTTGGAGCAACATGGTAAAAACAAAGTTTTATATGAGCTCTAATTAAACAGTTCTACATTATTAAATTTTTGCATAGAAACACTTCTCTGTAACTTTACAAACAAACATGCAGGTGTTGTATTTATGGTCTGGGAACACATTTTCAGAGTCTCAGTAGTTGAATGCAAAATGAAAAAACCCCATTGAGAAATAGTTTCTCCTGCTGTTTTTCAAATGATAGACCTGTCAGCTGCCTTTGGCTCAAGACTCAGTGCACCCCAGTGAACCTGGGCTCCTATGATTTTATGTTTGCTCTTGTTGAGCTCACTTTAGTTCATTCGAGGTCACTTCTCTGCAGTAGAGTTCAGCTTATTTCAAGTGGCAATGCCTCAAGAGGCTAAACTCTTTTATATATATAATATGAGAGTACTACATCCTGTACTGAATTGTATGTAAAAAGCATAGCTTGTTTTGAGAAAATTACTACTACTACTTCCACTCCCTGTAGAGCTTTATGTTCAGTGTAAGATCATGGCTTCTGTTTCAAAGGCTTCAAATTTACTGCAATAGTCCACTCACATAGAGCTATTTTCAGAGAAAAGACTCTGAAAAGCCACCTGCTCAACACTGGATATAATACAGGGGGAGACGAGCTGATATTCTTTAGGATTTGTCCCCACACCACAACCACCATTTTATCAGTTATTAGATAAAGCAAAACATTGTGCACACAGGAGGGGTTTACTACATAATGTTGTGAAAGCTTGTAGAGATATTAGATTAGAAAATAAGGATAGGCATAGCTGCTATTAATAGTGTGGCGGGCGTGGCCTACAGTGCCATGCAGGGAAGGCGGACGCACCTGCACGCCATCCGCAATCATGCCCGCCGCCTTAAGTATTTGTACCGGGTCCTGTGTTTTGTGTTGTTGTCATTGTGTTGAGTTGGCAGCGGGAGAGCTGCAGCTCTGAATGTGTTTACAGCAACCGTGTCTGTGTATGGGAATAATAGAGGTTTAATAAAGGATGTTTAAAAGTGTGAACATGTCTCCGGGTCTGCCGTGGGCCGTTACAGTGGTGCCGAAACCCAGGAGGGGAGGCACGGCAGACCCAGGACCGGACCAGCAGAGGGTGGAGCTGGTGCAAACGGTAGCCGAGCTGGTGGTCACATAGCGCGCGCAGGCGGCGGGGTGGCGCTCCCGGCGGGAAGAGCTGCAGGTCCAGGCAGACCACCACCTGCAGAGAATGATGGATCTGGCGGCCCTGATCTGCTCCTGGCCGACACCGCTGCCAGTCCCAGCGGCGTCCACCGATGGCGCAGTGGTGGAGGAGCTCCCGAATGTGCCAGTGCCTGTGCCAGCCCCGAGGTTGCGACCAGCCAGGAAGCAGTCTGCCGCCGCACCCATCCCAGCTCCTTGGGTGGGAGCGGCTTGTGCTCGGCCGGGGCCTGCAATGCTCCTGCCCCCCGGATGGGGGCCGCGGAGCAACCACTGGGTCCACCATCGGCTCGCCCACCTGCTCAGCCCGGGCCGGAGGTCGGCATGTGGAGAGCGCGGGAGGAGCCCGCTGAGCCGTCGCTGGAGGGGGAGGCGGAGCGCGAGGTTCCGTGCCTCCTGAGTGAGGAGGAGGAAGAGGAGCTGCGCGAGGGTTCGCGCCGGCTTGTGGAGGAGAGAGCTGGAGGACAACTGTCTGGTGCGTGGAAAAAGCAAATATAAATAAAACGGTTCCTTGAACCCAAGCAGAGTGTGTGTGCGTGTGTGTCGTACGCTACAAATACTAAATAAAAAGCAACACCCACTGCCCCGGAACTGATGTTTTTTTTTTTGTTTTCTTTTACTGAGAGAAGACACTGAAACTTACTTGGCACAGTAAATTAACACTTTTATCTTGGACCCATCTGTGTTTGTCAGTCATAAACATAGCCTTTGCTATTTTGACTCCCCAGAACAAACACCAGGTAAGTGCCTATCCATAACCTCCAAGTTCACAAAGATGCCATTCATCTGCCAGAGAGGCCACTTCTGACTACAGCTGATTACTTGAGCTAGCTTTCTGTTGGTTATAAGTTGAAGCAGGCAACTCAGCAAATATTTGCAAAAATCCTGATAATGCTAAAGTTAATTGTTGTAAACATTATAATATTTGGGGCAGTGGGTACTCCAGCTTCCTTTAACAGATCAACAGGACTGCATGTTAACTAGTAATTATAAATAATGAGTGTCAATTTCAATATGAATGACTGTGGATCTTTGTGTGTTGGCTCTTTAATGAACTTGTGACATATCACGTACATGTGCACATACACTCATATTGAACATATACTGTTTTTTAAATAAAGTAAACTAATTAAAAGTGTGCCATTTTAAGAAATACTCTGCACAAATTGAGATTGTGACTTTTACTCAGCTGGAATGCTTTTGCTACAATAATTATACCACAGGGTGAAGTAAAAGACGTGTTGCCAAAGCACAGCAAATCCTACCCCTTGAGAACCTCAAACCATTTAATTTTGCATTGTATGATAATTATATGAATAATAATTATGAATAATAACAATTATTCATTGTATGAAAAGAGCTGTATTTTTTATTTAATTACCATCATTATAATTTTACAGAATAAAAACGTCTTTATCTAAGTTGACCACAGTTTCTCAAAGTTGCCAAAAAAAGGGACTGAAAAGTTAAGTTGAATTCACGGCAATGTTAAAATGTAATGTAACCAAGGCTTATAGTCTACTGAGGAGCAATGTTCTTCTTCAGTCATTTAAAATGATGCAACCTCTTGCAATGGGACCAACTGATTTCCATGAATTGCTTTCCATGACTGTGTGTGTTTGTGTTGTCGTCTTCTCTTTACCTCTTTGAACTAAAGCATGTTTGGTTTCCGTGTCTTCTCATTTCAGCCCTCTGTGCTGTAGGCAAGAGTTGCTCTCTGTGCGACTCTGAGCATGGGTCATGACTAATTGTCAGGATTGCATTTATCAACAACACACACACACACACACACACACACACACACACACACACACACACACATATAAATCTTTCTATAGAAAAAAAAAGAAAAAAACCCAGCACTGTCTTTATTTTCTTCATAAAAATGTCCCCAAACACTCTTGGATATAACACGTAATAGAACAACACATTACTGTAGTAAATTTGGCAATCAAAATATAATTAATGGTCTTTAATTGTTCTACACAAGTTGTTTGAATATCTACTGGGTGGACAAAAAAGGAAAACGATTCAGCGTGCCTAATTTTGCACACAATTAGGCATCACAACTCAGTTCATGTGTCAGCCAGAACAAAAACAATTAAAATGATTACATTAAAACATTGCACAAAGACACAAGTGAGCTCTGTCCACAAACAACAGTGCTGTGAACAGAACGTTAAAGCTCTTCAAGCTTACATGGTTGTATTAGCTTAACTCTAGCTCTGTTGTTAGTAACAGGGTAGCAGGTCATTATATGTCAACTACCCCAGCTTCACGATCCATCCAAACTTTGATGGTGTTAGCTTTTTTTGTTCACACTAGAAATCCTGGGCAGTTTTTCAAGAAATAAATAGGTCACTACATAGTACATCATATTTACATTTTAAACATTATAAAAGACAGTAACTTCTGGCTCAGAAAAATCCAAAGATTTTTAAAGCATTCCAAAAGCATTTAAGAAGTTAATGCTTAACTCTGCTTTCTATCTAAAGGCCACCAGATAGCAAAAAAAAAGTGGTTTCAAAAAAGACTTTACTGTAGAAGTATATGGAAAACTTGTTTTCTATTTATATAGTGCCAAATCACAACAACACACTTGGCAACTGAATATTTAAAGATATTCTTTTCATATCATGAAGGATGCAAGCTATGCGTGTAAAGTACAAAAGACAACAGAATTACATCTGACCTACAGATTGTTTTTGGAATGCAGTGAGTAAAAAACGTCAATGTTTCTAGTGTGTTTCATAGTGTGAGTCAGTCAAGATTTGGGGATGATGCTATGAGTGCTGCTATACCAACTGTTTAGGTTTGTTTTGTTCAATTTCATTAATTTCACTTTCTTTGCCTTGTTTTGGTGTTTATTTCAAATGTATAATGCAATTTTATTATGTACACAGTTGTGAAGGAGTTCAACATCCCAAACACATGGCTTCTCTAAGATACTTGATCCAATTGTGAAGGATATGAAAATCTTAGAGAGGGATGGAATTATGGTTCCCCTGTATGATGACCCAGTACATGGAAATATTGTTCAAGTTACTGGTGACAACCTTGGTCTTCACTGTTTGTTTGCTTTTGTAGAGTTATTTAGTGTTGCAGCTTTTGTCTTGCTGAGAAAAAGGACTTTCAGACAGAATTTACAGAGGATTCACCCAAGATAATCATGCAAACTCAAGCACTTCATACTGAACATTGCCAAAAAATGGAGGCAAATCCAGGACGTCCTTATGTGATGTGTTGTAAACAGTCTTGCATTCTAAACTCACTGCAGTACTTCAATACATGTGAAAATATCTCTGTTAACATTATGCATGATGTTTTGGAGGGAGTGGCACAATATGAAATGAAAGTGATTATGTCACAAGCAATAAATCCATATACAACATCAAAGGAAGTGGACAGGAGAATTAAGAGCTTTAACTATGGCTACATGGAACAAAACAACAAACCACCCACAGTGAAGGACTCAAGAGAGGATTCAAATGACTTGGGTTTAAATGCCATCCAGTCCCGGTGTTTACTTGGGAACCTACCACTCATCTTTGGAGACTTAGTTTGTCCAAATGATCACCACTGGTATTTGCTCCTGCTGTTGCTTCAAAGTGTGAATATGGTATTTTCACCGGTGTTATCAAAAGGTATCACTATTTTCTTAAAACAACTGATCGCTGAACACCACAGGTTATTCAAGCATTTGTTTCCACATAAGAAGCTGCTACCAAAGCATCATTTCATGGTGCATTATCCTACATGTATACTCAAAACAGGACCACTTTTGCATAGCTGGTGCATGCGCTATGAAGCGAAAAACGGCTTTTTTAAAAAAACAATTGAAAAGTTTTAAAAATGTCACTAAAACAGTGGCAATAAAACATCAAGTTCATATTGCTTTTAGGTGGCGGACATGACTGACCACTGCACCAGGCTAAATGCTTTTTTGAAATGCATTGGACTGTGAGACAGCAGAGACTCTTCAGCTACCAATCAACACCAAGATGTTAAATGTTAGATGGGCAAAACACCATGGAAATATTTATCATGCACATTTAGTCGTTTGTATAAAAGTCCTCTTGTGAAATACCAGTTTTCCATACGATCTACCATGTTGTTGTGAAGCATGAGGGGTATTTTTCATTACTTTTGCACTGCAAACAGTGTGTCTCAATGAGCATTTCAGTGCTTTTCAAGTTCTGTGGACAAGAGACGGACCTCATGTAATTTATGTCAAAGAACTTTTCTGTTGTAAAGCATTTGATTAACAGGTGTCATACAGTCATTGTGACTGCAGTTTTATATTGTACCATAATGTTTCCTCTGAACAATAAAGATGGTTGGCAAAATTCTGTTCTATTTAGAATAAAATTAGGGTGGAGTTGTTTTTATGTTATACAAAACCAAGTAAATTATCATCATGTAGGTTAAAATATTTGCACTAAATAGAGTAAATTTAACTCTGAAAGTTTAACTCTGCCATAAGAGTAAATTTTACTCCATTTAGACTGGGACCAAATACTGTCTTTTTAGAATAAAATTTTATTCAATTTGAGTAAAATTTACTCAGTGACTTTTACTGGGCAGAAATTAATAATAATAATTAAATGCAGAGAGGTGTAAAGGAAAGTTTTAAGCCTAATCCTAAAAGTTTAGAGGATGTCTGTCTCCATAATCTAAACTGAGAGCTACTTCCACAGAAAAGGGGACTGAAAACTGAAGGCTCTGCCTTCCATTTCACTTTTAAATATAGAAGAAACCAAAAGTAATCCTGCAGTCTGAGAATGAAGAGCTTTAATGGGGTGATACGGTACTATGGGGTTATTCAAGACACTGTATGTAGGATAAGTATTGAAAGTTTAACCGGTTTTTAACTTGGAGCCGGTAAAAAACTGGCAGATCAGGACTCTCACTGTAACAATCTCTATCAGCTAAAGGCTTTTCAGGGTTAGAAAACATGATAAGTGTCTAGTCTAGAATAAATGCATGAACTACTTCTTAAGCATCACGACATGATATTTCTTATTTCAGAGTTATTGTGCAAATGCAAGAAAGCAGTCCTAAAATTTGTTTTAATATGTGCATTAATAGACAGATCCTGGTCAAAAATGACAAGATGTCATGTTACTCGATAAAGATTTAACCTTAGTGTTTGAAGGAGACTCCCCATTTACATGAATAAACTGGACTCTATTAGATGAGTCAAACCACTACAGCACAGTAACTTTAATACAGACAGCATGTTCTAATCTCTGTATTGTGGTCAACAGTATCGAACGCTGTGCTGAGGTCTAGTAGACAAGCATACAGATGAGTCCACTGTCAGAGGCCATAAGAAAATCATTTGTAACTTTCACTAGTGCTGGTTCTGTGCTGAGAAGAAGTCTAAAAACCTGACTGACACTCTTCAAATAAACCATTCCTCTGCAGATGAACAGTTAGCTGTTTTCCAACTACTCTGTGTGTATTTTCTAAAATAAAAGGAAGGTTAGAGATTGATCTGTAAAGCTTAGACACTAAGTCAAGTGACGAGTAATGACTTAACTACTACCAGCTTAAAGGCCTGTGGTACATAGCCCAATAACAGCGATCGATTAATTATATTCAAGATTGAAGCATTAATTAATGGCAGGACTTCTTTGAACAGTCTTTTAGGAAGGGGTCTAGATGATGGTTTGGAGGAGTTATAAATCAGTCGGAGATAAAGAGTCTAAATAAGATCAGTATTATTGAAAGTAGCTGTCTCTCGTGGTTAAACTTTTTTTTTTTTTAATTCATTAGTCATTACTAGTTAGTGCTGAAAAGAAACCTGGGGTCTTATTTTCTTAATCAGTGATAAATAGTAAGAAGTCCTTGCTTTACTCAGGGCCTTTTTACAGAGCAAAACTCATTTTTTCCAAGCTAAATGCAGATCCTAAATAGTGAGAATAATTAAATTAGTGAGATGCCATTTCATCTCTAGCTTAAGAGGTTAGGATGCTGCTCTGCCATGTTGCACTGCTGTCAGGGCCCTATTGCTGTGTCCCAAAACGTAGGCTGCATCGTCCTGAGGCTGCAGTTGTAGACCGATTACGTCACAGCAACGCAACAAAGGCTGTCCCAATTCATAGACTCCTCCGATTCCGGCCGACAAATACGTTCTCCTTTTCCCCAGATTTGAAGGATTGGTCGAGTGTATCCTTCGTGGCCCACATTATCCCAGAATTCATAGCATGGCCCAGCCAATTCCAGATTTAAAAAATGGCGGCTACTAAGTTTTAATCTTACTCTTATTAATCTTTCTGGGTCACAAAATGAACTTTTAACATATTCTCAGGCGAGAAATTAGCTGTGTAAACTTCAAATATCTGCTTGGTTTATCAAGACGTTGCATATTTGCAAAAGTGCTCCGATGTTTCGGGAGATGTCTGTTACCCACCTGCTCAATAGCTAACCGGGGGTTCAGTGGTCACTCGAGCTGGCGAGAACAGCAGACTCCCAGCTTAATGGTTTTCAGACCCCCGCGGTCTTTCAGTTCAAACATGATATATAAGTCACTCAGATAATTTTAAAAAACATATTGTTTGGCTTTTTTCAGTGTTTTACTTGTTCTGGAGTAAATCAGTTTGGCTGAGATCAAAATTATTAGATTAGATTAGACTAGATTAAATAAAAGTTTATTAATTAATTAAGGTGGGTTCCTGCAGGGTTTTCACACAGCTGAATAAATGTCAAACAGAAAACGGATTGAACAGAAGTTTGAGATGGTCCAGAATTTACGTCTGTGTCCGGTTATATTTTAGAGAGCAAAGAGCAGACGGCTGAGTTTATTCAACTCCTCTGAGGTAGCGGTGAGGCAAATCTGAAGCCTAGACTGTCCCATTTCTCGGTCTTCGAAGGGACCGGCCCCAGTAGACAGCGAAGGCCCAAATCCCAAATCCCAAACAAGAAAGACTAGCAATTTCTAGGAGGCCTGTTTCTACCATAGGGTAGCTGATGAACTGGCAAAGAACTGGTGGAGACACTGATCTTAAATATCCCTTCTGCTGATTGTCATCATGCCGGAGGGCAGATACTACTTTAAAAAGATTGCCTTTTGACATAGCATTGACCCTAAAAAATTTCCAGTGGAGGATCTCGCAACTCATTGAGGGCATGGATGGCGTTCTGTGCCACACAGATGACATTCTTGTCACCGGATGAGATCGAGCCGAACATGATCACAGGCTGCACAGGGTACTACAAAAGTTCCAAGAGGCTGGACTAACCTTAAACAAGAAGTGCCAGTTTGCAACGAAGGAAATTAAGTTCCTTGGACACATTGTCAATGAAAAAGGCATAAGCGCTGATTCTGACAAAATCAAAGCGATTTTGGACATGCCAGAACCAAAGAACGAGTCAGATGTTCGCCAGTTTATGGGCATGGTCAACTTTGTGGGAAAATTTTTCTCCACGTCTGCCTGAACTGACAAAACTTCTCCGAGACCTGCAGAAGAGTGACACCTGCAATCCACACTATCCAATGATAATGGGATTGATTATGGATATGATAATGAGAGGCCGGTGCGGCGTCGCTACCTTCACAGGGAGGAACCACAGAGAAAGGCTTCTCAGGAGACAAAGAAAGAACTCGGTTCTGACACGGTGCTGGCTCAGTACAGTCCTGTGGAGACTGTGGTGTCTGCTGGTGTCTGAGGAACTGCTTTCATAACGAATTTCACTGTAGTTGTTATACAAAATACAAAGATGATGAACAAATGACATAAAAAGTGAATCCCTCCCAAAAAACATTTTAAATGGGTAATTCTAAATCATTTCCATCAAACATATGGACAAAAACAAAGTATGTTTACAGTCTCTTTTGATTAATATAATATAATTTAAATAATGTTCTCAATTTTGGTATTGTATCAGTTGTGAACTGTCATAGCTGAAATATTAATGAAAATAGCCATTTGTTCACCATGCACAGTGTCATATGTAGAAGCCAACTGGTGGCTCAAGAATAAGTGAACTCATTTTCTTTTTCTTCTTTCTGACTGCGCAGAAAAAGAGAGAGCAAGGCACTGCAATTATTTCCTTGATACTGTAGTGATACACATTTCAAACTTATTTGCCTTATTAAAATGCTTCATACATAAGATAGGTTGTATTAATTAGAATGCAAATGGATTATTTTTTCACTAATTCAATTTATTTTTAGTTTCACAATTCAGTAAACTGGCTTTTGAAATATACTTTTACACTATAATACAGAAAAGCAAATGATATGGTGAGTTGTATGCTGTCATGGTGTGGGGAAGCTCTGCGTTTTTGAATTAATTTTCTGTTGCTCTTTCATTCCTTAAGACTTTGAGTTTTTTAGTCTCATTGATTCTGTCTATGGATTGGTTATCTCTCTAGTACCTGCTCTGAATAACAAAATTAAATTTTGGCTATTTAAGGGGTGGATGGTGCAGCCGATCTTCGCTAGATTATCTTTTCCATAATTTTCCATCCATCACAAGCCATTCACATTTGAAATTTTGTACACTGTACATTTGAAAGACTTCACGTACCTGCCTATCCACTCTTCAGCATGACCGGATTGGTGGTGGGTTAGTGACAGGAGGGATGCACAGACCTCTACAGACTAGGCAACATAACCCTGACTGCCGTTAGTAATTGGGATGAAATCCTTGAATGCTTTGTCAGACCCTGAGCGGGTATTCGGTTCCTCCTGGTGCACAATGATGCCCTGCTTCATGTGGCAAGAGTTTCCAAAGAGTTCATGAAGGACTTGATATCACCCACGCTCACCTTAACTAAATTCATTTTGGGTCCTGCAATGAATCAGCCTCATTATTGCTGATAATTTTCATTTCCATCAAATTATATGGCATCTTATCATTTCTAACACATTACAGAGTCCACATTAATATAGATATTAATTATATGATCTTTTTCCCTTTGGGCTGTAAATATATTTCCATAGTGTTCCCGTAATTTCTTTGAGCAGCATATACTGTATTATACTTTTTGATGAATGGAATACAATTTAAAGAAAGGACAGATGATTGAAGAAATGTAGAGTGAAGTTTCTAAGGCAAGGAGGCAGTAAGTTAATCTCCTGCCAGATATGTTTGTCTTCCCCATGTTGACTGAAACATTTATGATATTTCCAACCTTTGTCCAGCATTTAGAAGGTCAATGATAATAATGTAATCTTTTTAAATGTCTCCCTCTAACTCTCTCCCTATGTGCTTCTCTAAGCTCTTCTTCCCTTCTCTCTGTCAGTGTCATTTTTTCTCTGCTTTACTCCTTCATTGAAATCAGAACTCGATACTAGTGGGCTATTCATTAGGAGAAGTTGCTTTTTAGCCTCACAGTAAAGCTGTTTCATTAAAGGTTATGAAGAAATGCCACTCAGTGATTATCTGACTCTTCAGGCAAAAATTAGGCTTTAGTCCTTTTCATTGCTAGTAGATCCATCTGTCTCCACTAGTTACTAGGCAATATTCCAGGAAACTTACTTCAAATTGACCTGAATGCGTTTATTAGTACACCGGGGAAATTGGGGGGTCAGATTATTGAATAGGAAGAAAAAGAAACAGATTTACCACATTTAAAGTCACGTTGTTGAACTCCACATATCAACCACATACAATAATCTTTCCAAGAGAGCCAATTTTATGATCCAGGCAGCATCTATGTCATAGTAATGGTAATTTGGGTTCTTTTAGGCAAGGCAAGGCAAGTTTATTTATATAGCACAATTCAACAGCAAGGTGATTCAAAGTGCTTTACAAAAACAAATAAAAAGCATGAATTACAATGGGAAAGAAAGAAGCAGTAGTTAAAGAGGAACAGTAGATAAAAACAGTTGTTAAACTGTAATTTTTGCAATTTAAGCTTAAAAGTGAAACAGGGCGGATTTGGTGCTTCATTCAAATGCAGCAGAGAACAGGTGAGTCTTCAACCTGGATGTAAATAAACTGAGTGCTTCAGCTGATCTGAGGCTTTCTGGGAGTTTGTTCCAGATGTTTGGAGCATAAAAGCTGAATGCAGCTTCTCCATGTCTGGTTCTGACTCTAGGCATTGATAAAAACCCGGATCCAGATGACCTGAGGGATCTGGAAGGTTCATACTGGGTCAGGAGGTCACTGATGAACTTTGGTCCTAAACCATTCAGAGCTTTATAGACCAGCATCAGAACTTTAAAGTCTATCCTGTGACGGACAGGCAGCCAGTGTAAAGACCTCAGAGCTGGACTTATGTGGTCCAGTGTTTTGGTCTTAGTGAGGACTCGAGCAGCAGAGTTCTGAATGAGCTGTAGTTGTCTGACTGATTTTTTAGGTAGACCTGTAAAGATGCTGTTACAGTAATCAAGCCGACTAAAGATGAATGCATGGACTAGTTTTTCCAGGTCCTGTTGGGACATCAGATCTTTTATCCTTGAGATATTCTTGAGGTGATAGTAAGCTGATTTTGTTATTGCCTTAATGTGTTTTTCTAAGTTTAGGTCTGCGTCCATCACTACACCCAAATTTCTCGC
>VUQR01031162.1:0-40254 GCA_015108515.1 Hemichromis elongatus | reverse complement strand
TCAGGCAGACTGGTGCAGGTTACGCGGTTTATTTACAAGGTGACACAAGGTGCAGATATATACAAGTGGGGGAAGAGTGCAGGAGCCGGGGTCTTCTGGGAGCGTGAGGCAGATGAGGGAAACGGGGCTATATACAGCGTCCTCCAGCGACAACAGATAAACACACTCAGGGTGCTCACCAGCAGCGTCCGTGGGTAGACAGGGATCTGGCGCGGCAGAGAGGAGAGAGAGATTAACTCTAGAAACTCCGGGAAAAACAAGAAGGCTTACGATCATGGAGACTGACGTGCAAAACTCAATAATCCAGCGAAGACGTGTCCACCGGCGCTGCCTTAAGAGTGGTGTCAGGAGATGAGCAGATCAGATGCAGGTGCGTTTGCCATGGGCTGGAGTCACCATGACTCTGCCCAGGTCGAGCGCAGAGCGCTGGAGGAGAGAGAGACAGAACCCATGCACACCGAGATAACATGTAGCCGACCTGAGCCAGCTGAGAAGGCACAGGGACCATGACACAAACAATTTGAGCTACCCCTCATTTCGTATATTTTGCTGCCACAGAGCAACAACGTTTATGGGCAATAGTTGTTCGGGCTTTCTGATTGTAATAATGTGTGAAAAACGTATTTTGAAATGTTCTCACCTCTTAGTTCTCGCATTTTGCAACATATTTATCTTTGTATCTGTCAGAGTTTGTCTTTGGATATACGCTGCTTTGTCAGTTGTCAGTCCAGTCTTTCTACCAAACCATTTTTGAAGGAATGGATTTTTTAAATTCAGTGAATCCAAATTTGACAATTTTGATAAAATTATATTCTTCGAATGGGTGAAGTCAGGTGACTGTATATGAACGACTGTGCTCTTGCTCTCCATCATCTCACAAAATCATGTTGTCGACAGCTCCCTCTGCTGTTAGCAGCTTTCTATATGGTGTTTTGACAGTTTTGCGTCAAGCCAGGCAGAGCGAAAAACACCCGACCCGTACTGATCCTTTAAAACTGTTTGACTTGGAGCTGAAGCACTAGGCTATACGGAGGTCCTGGGTTTAGTATCATCGGTCCACAGCGCAAAAAAAGCTTCTCAAACTCTGCAACTGAAGCTCTTTATGTGAAGTAAGTGCATTTGTTTGCATATATCAGCCCTCCTACAATATGAATATATATTGACTTTTGAGAATTGTTTTACCATTATGCACATTTTTCTTGCAGACATTGAAGCTGCTCATAATTATCATGCATGTCCCTTTCAGTTTCTTTTTGTATCTGTTTACAAAAACTGCGTCTGAAGCTTAACATTCCTTATCTTTAACTCCTGACTCTTTTGGCTTTGTAGAAACTTTGTTTCAACAACCATAAATAGCAAACCCGGGAGATTGTTTTGTAGATGATAAGTTTGTGTGTGTGTGTGAGTAACTCAGGAGAACTATACTTTTTGTTTATGTCCATTCCACAATTGCTACATCACAGTGAATTGTGGCATGTTTGTGTATGTATTATGAAGGCTCAGCTGGGCTTCCCAAAGGGAAATCTCAGGGAACTGACTTCACTTTTACCCAGAGAGAAAGAGAGAGAGGAATCTATTCTGACATACAGCTTCTGAGGCTCTGCAGCATTTTTGTCTTGTCTCAGTGTTTTAACATTTTTGTCTTCACAGTGCACGAACATGGATAATCTAAAGGTGGATCTCGATGGAATATTTCAAGAGAACGACACAACTACCGATGATGACTATGACTATCAGTATCCAGGGGATGAGTCTTTCGTGAAAAGAGGCAGTGAGGCAGTGTGGGTCCCTGCTCTGTACTCATTAGTGTTTTTTGTTGGCATATTGGGAAATATCATTCTCCTGGCAGTTGTGGTTCAAAAGAGGAGACTGTGGAGCCTATCGGACACCTTTATTCTCCACCTGAGTATCGCGGACATCCTCCTCCTGTTGATGCTGCCCTTCTGGGCTGCACAGACGACTCAGCCTTGTGATTGGTCCTTTGGGATTTTCAGCCAGATCTTTGGGGTCGTTTTCAAGGTAAGGACCAGATGTTGTGTGAAACAGATAGAGAATGAGAGTGGAAGCAAGGCAATTTCAGTGAAGCTGTGAGAAAGTTGAACAGAGTCATTGTACTCAGAGGGAGGACAGTGACATCTGATGAGTGATAATTTAAAATTTATAAGGATGAGAACAAGATTATAACAGAGGATCAGAGTAGGACAGAAGTGAAAGTAAAGACGTCAGGTGTAATTTTTGTAGATGTTAGAGGTTTTTTGTCTTAAACTAAAAGTTTTCTCTATCTTTTTCTAGATCAACTACTACTGTGGGATCTTTCTGCTGTTTTGCATCACTCTTCACAGCTACCTGTCTGTGATCCATGGCATCCAGTTGTACTCCAAAGAGAAGCCCTTCTTTGTTCATATCAGCTGTCTGTCAGTCTGGTTTATCTCTGTCATCCTCACCATACCTGATTGGATTTTTCCCGGGGCTAAAAAGGATTCCACAGAAAAGATAACATGCGTTCACATCTACCCTCAATCTGTAACTGACGGGCAGTTGTGGTCACGCCTGCTCCACCACATATTTGGCTTTGCGCTACCTGGAATCATGCTGATGATCTTTTGCTTACATATGCTATGGCTGCAGTGCAGCTCTAATGGGCCTCGAATGCAGAGAAATATCACCATCATCCTGTTTCTGGTGGGTGTTTTCTGTCTGTGTTGGATGCCGTACAACTTCATAAGTTTTTTGGACACTCTCCAGAACAGACTTCAGAAACCTCCTAAAGATTTACATGAAAGCTCTGAAGGTTCACTAAAAACACTTCTTATGGTCACCTCTGCTCTAGGCTGCCTTCACGCCAGCCTGAGGCCTCTGCTGTATTTCGGCCTGTGTAAAAACTTCAGGCAACACTTACTGGCCATGCTGAGGTGTAATAGAACTGAACCAGAAGGCTCACTTTGGGATCTTGGTGTAGGCCAAGGACAACAGCCTGACCCCACTCCGGAACAACAGGAAGAGCTGGAACAGATGACGGTTGTAGAGAATCAGTCAGTTTAGTGAAGATGAACAGAGAAACTCTCTTGTGACTCAAATGTGAGAAGAACAACATTACACTCCCGAGAGGAAGTTAATGCAGATTCGTGTCATGCGTTTAAGGGGTGGAGGACTTTATTTTGTGTAACTGACAAGCAGATGTTTATATATAAAAAATGACTCACATTCAGGACATGCATCATGGTGACACATGCTCACTAAAATGGGTTAAAAGAAGATGTATATAATTTGTATTATTATTGTAAATAAAAGTATTAAGTTTTTATGAGTAGTAAAACATCTGTGTTGTCTATTAACAGTTTTCAACACAGTTATTATAAAGGTAATATCATAACCTTTGAAATTCAGTGTAATAAAAGTTGTTATCTTTGGCAGTGTTATTGACATCGTATGTTAAACAGTCCCTCACAGTTTATAACTTTATCACCATTAACACAATTCACTGTTCATAATTTCTCTATATGTCCTCTCTTTGACTTGTCTTGAAGCTGTAAATCCCAGAGGTTGAGGTTGACATGTCAGTATGTGATAGCTTTGCAGTGAATTAATTCCCCCCCCCAGGCCAGTTTTACTTAATTTTTAAAATCATTATTGTTGGGAATGTACAGACCAGCCACCAGAAGAAAAGAGAAAAAAAAAGTGGTGATGTCATCAGTCAGGTGACCGAGCAGAGCAGTGGAGGAGGGGTGCTGCACGCTTTTCATAGCTTTCTATTTACACTCATCTAAAGACGTGTCTGTGTTTGGTAGAGAGAACTGTGTGATGCTTTGTTAATAGAGTAAGCTGACTGAAAACCAGTAGAAGTGGGAGAAGAACAGAAGTTAAAGAAGATAAAAACTTATTGTGATGATGATAGTCTGTGTTGTGCTGCACACAGAAAAGCCTGTGGTTTTATGCTTTCACACTGCTCAGGATGTCGTGATCTGCCATGCTTGCCTTGTTTCAATCCTAACAATCTTGAGAAATGTAACCGTGTTAAAAATAAATGTACTTTCAGTACTGAGTGTTCTTCTGGAAACTCGCTGCACAGTAATTTCACACTCAGAAACTTTCTGTTTCCTCTTCTCGATGCACCTTTAATCATTCCTTTCCTTAGTGTTTTGTGGATCTAGAGAGCCTATCAAAGCATGATGCAATAAAGGAAATGGTGGTTGTCGAAAGCAGCAGACACACTTTATGTTTAAGACATGGTTTACAGTTTTCAGCGGCACCTCAAAGTGAAGGATTATTTCCTGCTTCAGCTTATCTGCCAACTAAGATGGAGAAAACCAGCTAATCAGGTCTTTTCTTTAATGAGTAACAAACCTGGTGTCAGCATGAACATAATCTTTGTGAATAGAGTCCAAAAAAGAAAGAGAAACTCATTCTATGCAACTTGATAAAATGTAAAAGCACTTAGCAGAAATACTATATGATTATGAAGTATTTTTCTGTAAGCATCTGTATGATCAAGAGCGAGCTGAAACAAGTGATGGCTGTAGAGAACCAGTCAGCTTAGGGAAGATGAACAGAGAAACATACTCTTTCGAGTATCACATGTGAGCTCAATGATGTTACAGCCATGTTTTTGGGTGAACCCCCTGGGAAACCTAGCCCCACTCTATCATGTGATTTCCTGAAGTAAATTGAGGGGGTTAGCTTTCACAGTGGGTTCACCCAAAACCTTGGCTGATGGTGACCCACACCTGTTTTCACACCTTGGCTCGTATGATTATGTAAATAATCAATAGGGGGTCCATGACCCTCTTGGAGGACACTCCCATAGCGCTTACCGGTATCTGGGACTCTCCACCAGTTGCTCTTAGAACTGAAGAAGCTTCTTGGATGAGAGGGGAGGGGTCTTCAAGAAATGTTGTTACTGTGTCAAGCCTAGACACGATAGGACATGTGCATCAGGGTACTTGGCATTTAAACAAAACAAACAAGTTTAAAAAACAAAACAAGAAACTGCCATATCAAATATGCAGATCCACTTGCTTTTATGGCCCTTTAGGAAATAATAGTGTGTTTATGCCAATTATTTAAAGCTGTTTAACCTCCTAAGACCAGAACTATTTCATGGCATGGGTTTTTAATTTCTTTTTGCTATTTGAGCTGATTGGGACCCGAGGAATGTAAAAACAAAGATTTACATGAGTTGTTTTGGTTTGGTTTTTTTTACCTGTTTTTTGTTTCAGAGAACACGAGATCCACATATGACGACATGACAACAGTGGCAGTATAATGTCCTCGTAAGTGGATATCAGGCCCTTGTGGACACCAGGTCCTCGGAGGTTAAATAACATTTCAAAATAAGTGTCCAAATAAGCATCTAACAATGATGATGGCTCACTGGTGAGATTTGTTTCAACAGCCTCCTGAGACCCGTAAGAAAAACACTTTTTTTTTTAAAGTTAATTTGTATTTTGTGGTTCAAAGAAACATGATGCATCTTTTTCTTTTTCAAAATTGTTATTTTTACTTGTAGCTGACATCAGGTCTGGCTTGATTGTGGAATTGTGTCATTTAAGTACACCTTAAATTATTTTTGAGCAGATTTCTGGTAATTATTGACTTTTATTTCATGACTGTGGTGGGATTTTCTGATAAAATAAAGTCTGCAACACAGAAAGAGCTGTGGTCAAGTTATTAATTACTGCATGCATACAGGAGAGCGAACACACACATCAAAACTAACTAAACTAACGTATGAGCCCTCTGCCCTTGCGACATCTCAGATCCTCTTTTATACCCCCCACACACAACTCTGTGTCTTTTAGTTACAATAGGTCTCTGTCCCACGGGCTGAGGCTGGGCAGAGGGCAACTCCCATTATCTTTTCCCAGGAAGCTCCTGGTGCTGGCCCTAAGTTTCATCCTTCTGAGCAAAACAGCAGATAACATAGTGAAACATCATTACACCTAGCTGAAAAGCGAGAACATGATGGCCTCCAAAGTCCATTGTGGATAGGAAGTAGTGTACAAGCTAGGGCTCTGAAGTTGTGATATTTTGTTTCTCAGCTGGCATAGAACACTGACCTGTGGAAGTAATAAACCCAATTTCAGTATAGTTGAAAGTTAACTGACAAAGACAAGACTGTTTCAAAGCACCATATATCCCATTAATCCAAGAGGATAAAGGAAGCAATCAAACTCTTAGCTGGTGGGTATGTGTGTGTGCACGTGCGTGTGTGTGTGCATGTGAGCTGTACAATTATTACTTGTTATTATGGATGGTATTGGTGCCAGCACATTGTTCCTGCTAAGGATCCTTAAAAGCTTATATGTCTTCCTCTGAGCTTTCACCTCTAATGCCCAGCCTTCCTCTAAATCATGACAGCTGTAAGTCTGACTCCCCTTCCACAGTTTCGAGTAAAATCTGCTTCACCCTGCCCTCTGCTTTCTGAAGTGTGGACATATAGGTTGAAAATGATGGTACATTTCTGAAATCCTATACATAACTACTAAGAGTTTCAAATTCAGAAGCATAATATCAGCAAAACAATTTATCTGCTTCCCTTCTGGACATAAAATGTGGATGCTGCAATTCCCATCATTTTGAAAAGAATGTCTATGTAGTCTGTTAGCTTAACCCCCACAAATGTGGTGTTTATAGAAATCTTGGATATCACCTTGACAGTACAGTAGGATTCATAGATCATATAAATGATCCCATACAGGGGACAAAAATTAAAATGCTGGTTTTCAGCGAATAATAAATGTGGGCATAATTTATTCTCAGGAGCAGTATAATTAGATAAAGTTAAGAAGACAGGGGAGCACACATTGAACAACTGAAATGAAACACACTGAGTGCTGCATTAAGTTAAATTTAATAATTACAGTAAAGTCGGGATTCCTGTGTAGGAGCTTTATTTAAGAAAAAACAGACCTTTGTGTCAATATAGCAAAGTTAGATATAAAATAGTCCAACTAAATGAATGAAGAAATAACAAGTATTCACAGACACCAATTATGAGCAAAGACATGGTCATTCATGAACATGACTAGGCTAAAAATAAAATAAAATAAAAACTCCTGTAAAGATCATATTAATACATATGTAATTACAGTCCAGCTATGCATGCACAGCCTCACATAGTTTGAAGAAGTGGAGTGCCCTCTGTTGGATATGGGTCAAATAGCAGACATCTAAACACTTCGTTTTGAACCTTACACGTTGTATTTCCATGAATGTTTACTTGTGTATTTATTTATTCATTTATTTCCCATTTTCCTAGGAAAACAAACGAAGGATGGCTTGAGACTTTTTCAAAGTATTGCATGTTATAAATATTCTGATACGAGCACCAACAAACAACAGCTGCCTTCGTCCCGGTCAGAGTCTGCGGAAAACGACTTTTGAGATGGTTATGTTAAACATCAGTGAAAACATAATACATAATATTAAACTTAGATTAGTCTCTCTTTCCAAATTAAGGTTAGATTCGCATCATTTGGATATTTAGCTTTCTACTTCATTCTAATTATCTTCTAAACTCTTAGGGTTGTTTAAACAGCATCATTCACCTCACTTTAAAAAATGAATGAGTGGAGTTAGGTGACTCCAGCCGGACACCGCATCTCACAATCTCAACAGCTCCCTCTAGTGTTACAGCTATTTATGCGATGCTTTGTCTGTTTTCTTGTAAGAAGCCCGAATCAAGCCAGGCATCTAAAGGCGAGACACGGAAGTGAGTTCTCTCGACCTTCAAAACAAACGACCCGTTTTTCACATTAACCACGGCACTCACAGAAACTGAGCCAGTTTAATGTGTCTGTATGAACGCTACAAAACCACAGCGCCTCGTCTTTTCTTTAAATTCTCTTTGTTTTGGATTTTCAGTCGCATCTGCTGTGGTGTAATTACGATGCTGAATTTTATTTAGATTTTTATTTTGAAAAATATTTTATTTTGAAAAATAAAATACTGTATTTCGTGAGAGTATTTGACCGAATTGGCAATTTGCGAGCGAGGTGACGTGCGATGAAGCAAAACAAGTCAGTGGAGTAGAATATAAAGTGTTTAAAATTCCTTTATGTGCGTGAGAGGCTTAAAGGTAGCAGTTTGTGTGCAGGGTGTGTCTCTGTTAAGAAACTGTGGTGAGCTCAGCTTTTTTTTCACTGTTTCCTTCTAAGTTAGGTCTGCTCGCCGGAGCGCTTGTGTTTGTAGATCTACTCTCAGCGTATTATTCTCTAATAACCTCTTTGTGGTTCCTTAAAATTTAGGGGCAGCCGCGGAGAAAGCTGTTGCGCATTTTTCAGTTGTACTTGACAGGCGCCTGACAGCTGCGGGAGCTGGTCTGTGCTCCCTCCAAAAACACCCGACCGGTAGTCACCCTTTAAAACTGGTTGACCCGAGGCTGAAGCGGTAGGCTATGCGCTGCTACTGTTTTTAGTATCATCGATTCACAGCGCGCAGAAAGCTTCTCAAACTCTTTATGTGAAGTAAGTGCATTTATTTGCATACACCAGCCCTCCTACAATTTTAAAATTATGGACATTTTACTGGCATCCATGCAAGTTTCTGATAATTCCGTCTACTGTTTGTTTACAGTAACTGTGTGCGCCAGCTTAAATTTCCTTATCTTTAACTCCTGACTCTTTTGGTTTTCTAGAACCTTTATATATTTTAATAACGGTAAAAAACAAAGCTGGGACGCTGTTTTATAGATTAAAAGTGTGTGTGTGTGTGTGTGTGTGTGTGTGTGTGTGTGTGTGTGTGTGTGTGTGTGTGTGTGTGTGTGTGTGTGTGTGTGTGTGTGTGTGTGTGTGTGTGTGTGTGTGCGCGCGCACAGATGGGCCGCTACTACCTGGCATTGGCAGAAGAAAAAGATGAAGAACTGAACAACTGCACAGCGGTCACTTGGCTCATCCAAGCTGCTAAACAGGGCCGCAAGGATGCAGTCAGACTACTGCAGCAGTGTTTGGCCCACAGGAAAGGTATGACTGCTACTCTTAGTGCACAGCTTTTAGAAGAATAGAACTAGTGTGAAACTGGAGCATGATTAAGCTAATCTTCATCTGTGCATTCATCCGTATTTGTTCTTCAGGCATCACACTGGAAAACTTCGAGGAGGTGAAGAAGTTGTGTACAGAGACTCGTTTTGAGAGAGGAGTGAGGAAGGCAGCTCTGCTCATGTATTGGAAGTTAAACCCAGACAGGAAGAAGTCGGTGTCCGTTTCTGAGATGCTAGAGAACGTTGAACATGTTAACACAGAGCCGGGTACGAGAGAAATAATACTGTATTTCAAACCTTAATGCGCTCAAATCATCTACGTTTTGAGGGCATTCATTTTTTTAAATTATACTTTCTACCCTCCATCTGCAGACACACCAGTATCCCCTGGTCCACTAAACAGGTCTGCTAAGAAACAGAGGAGAGTCCTGGAGACTATGGTCACCAGTGAGGGTATGTGTGGTCTGAAATGTGTCTTCAATTAAACCTGCACAATTTGTCATTTCCCCAAGCCCAAAAGTTTCCTACCAAGCTGTCAGAGTAAAATAAAAGTAGTAATGTTTCTTCTGTACTTCTTTGCAGCCAGTTCCCATGTAGGTCTTGATGACTTTGTTGAGATGACCAAGAAGTACGCCCAGGGCATTGCACCCTCACCAGTTATGGCTGCTGCAGGAGGGGATGATGATGATGATGACGATGATGACATAGTAGTGAAAAATCCAGATGAACTGCCCTTGCATCAAAAGGTGGGGGAAGGTGCTGGTCTGCCTGTGTCCCCTTTAATGCTCCGCTTGTCTTGAGTTCAGCAACTCTTATAATATAATAATTATAATTAATAGCTTCATTAAAACGGAGAAAAAAGCATTATGGTAGTTGTAAAGCTAGTTTTAGGTGTTCAGGTCTAAACTTCAGATTTTCTCATTAACTACGTCTGCACCTTCTCTTTCCACTGTCTTTTTTTTTCCCTAAAGAAACACGTTAAATAGCCTTTAAGTCCTCGTTAGAAGTCGTTTTCATAGGTTCATCTTTTTAAGGCAGCCGTTTTAACGTCACCAGAAAAAGTTTTTTAGTGATCTGATTTTTTATTTTTTTATTTATTGGTCAGATTTCATCTCTGCAATGTACTGATTCTGTCTTCTTTTTTGTTTTCCCAGCTGCTGAAGTTTCCTTTGTACGCCCTTCTGGAGATAAAAGAGCATCTTATCGACTGGGCGTCTCGGGCGGGCATGCAGTGGCTCAGCGCCCTGATCCCCACCCACCACGTTAATGCGCTTATCTTCTTCTTTATCATATCCAACCTCACAATTGAGTTCTTCATCTTCATCATCCCCCTGTTGGTTTTCTACCTCTCGTTCTTCTCCATGATCATCTGCACACTGCGTGTATTTCAGGTTTGTCATGATGTACTAGATGTATTTAGTGATTTCTGATACTATAGTAACTTTGTTTTAAACAAAACATTTCCTTCTACAGAATTCCAAAGCGTGGGAAAATTTCCGGGCTCTGACAGACCTGCTTGCTCAGTTTGAACCTGGTCTCGATCTGGAGCAGGCTGAAACCAACTTTGGATGGACACACTTGGAGCCTTATCTGTAAGTCCACATCACTCAGTTGCCAGTTTTACAGTTTAATAATGTAAAGTTTAGCTTCAAGTTTATATTTTCTTCTTCTAATATTACCATAAAGAAGAATTGAACTGCTACTGCTACAGAACAATTACCTTTTTCTTTTTTTTCCCCCTCAGGTACTTCCTGCTCTCGGTGGTCTTTGTGGTTTTCTCCTTCCCTGTAGCTGATAAATCCTGGATCCCCTGCTCAGAACTGGCTGCTGTCGCTCTTTTCTTCACCATTACCGCTTTCCTCAGCCTTCATGCCTCAGCTCAGCTCTTTGCTCGTAAAGCCCTCGTCACAGAGGTCCTCTCTGGAGCCTGCTCCCTCACTCAGTTCTTCCCAGATTCCCTGTGGTTCCTCCGAATGTTGGGGAAGACTTTCATCACTGTGCCTCTTGGAGATATTGTGGCATTAAACCTGGGGATGCCATGTCTGCTGTATGGACACCTTGTCTATCTCCTCTTCCGTATGGCCCAGCTGAGAGGCTTTAAGGGCACCTATCTGTGCTTGGTGCCCTACTTGGTTTGCTTCACCTGGTGCGAGCTTTGCTTGGTGTTCCTTAATAATGCTTCAGCAATAGGACTCATCCGCACATGTGTGGGCTACTTCCTCTTCCTGTTTGCCCTTCCTATACTTTCACTGGGTATGGCTGCGATGCTCATCATCCAGTTAGTGCAGTGGTTTCTTACCCTGGAGGTCACCAAAATGGTGGTCACACTGACTGTTTGCTTTGTGCCGGTAGTGCTGAGGCTTTGGACTCGCTTCAGCCTCAACCCCATCAAGGTGTTTCGGTCTTTGTCACGGAGCAGTGTTGTCAAGCTCATCTTGGTTTGGCTCAGTGCCGTGGTGCTCTTCTGCTGGATGTACGTCTACAGGTCTGAGGGCATGAAGGTGTACAACTCCACCCTGACTTGGCCTGAGTACAGCAACCTCTGCGGCCCTCTGGCCTGGAAGGATTCCAACATGGCCCAAACCCAGATTCTCTGCTCTCATCTCGAAGGACATCGTGTCACATGGACGGGACGATTCAAATATGTCCGTGTGACCGACATTGAGAACGGGCCGCAGTCTGTTATCAACCTTCTGCCTGTATTTCTGGGGAACTGGATGCGGTGCTTGTACGGTGAGCCGTATCCTCTGTGTGAAGACTTGAAGAACGCCACCGCTGAGACCCAGCCTCTGCCCGCCCCAGCTCCTCCTCCTGAGGATCCCCTGTGTAAACTTAAAAAACTGGCAAAGCACGAATGCCACGTTAAACGGTTTGACCGATACAAGTTTGAAGTTACAATGGGCATGCCGCTTGAGAGGAAGACCAAGAACGGGACAATCATCGAGGACGAAGACGCCACTAAGGACATAGTACTGCGGGCTAGTAACGAGTTCAAGTCTGTGCTTTTACACTTAAACACTGGCAGCCTGGTGGAGTTCAGTACCATACTGGAGGGGCGTTTAGGCTCCAAATGGCCCGTTTTTGAACTAAAAGCCATTCACTGCATGTCGTGCAGTGACGCCCGCCTTCCCAGCCGCAGACAGTACAAGGTTGAACATGACTGGAGGCGCACGGCTCAGAATGCCCTCCAGTTTGGTTTTGACTTCTTCTTCAACCCCTTCCTGACTGCACAGCTTGGACAACACTCAGAGACAGAGACCGAAACAGCGGTTGTGACACAGCAGGGAGGATAGACGAGATGGTTCAGGATAAGACTGTCATCAGTGAAGAACGCTAATGACTTTTACCCACTGATCTTAAAGGAATCGGACTGCAATATTTTTGAGTGTCTTACTGTAGGAAGGTAGACGGACCTGAGACACGTGATCTATCTACTGAACGTGTGTGTTTGCATTCTTATAGCTTTTGAGCCAAAATGTGTGACTACATATAACGAAGAAACAGTTAACGCTAAACGACAAGAAGCACACAATAATGTGGTTTTTAAGTACTTTACTGCCAAACACCACATGAGGAAAAACATCATGTAAACCTTGTTGTGTTCAGCTTGTTATAAACATTTCATCCAGAGTAAGTACAGTAATGACATTTTGATTTGTTACTGGATGCTATGCAAACACTAAATCTGCAAGTCTTTCTGTATGTTGTGATGTTTTGTGGCCAAAATCATCAGTGTTGATCTTCTGCACTCTCCTTGTTGAAGTGCACTTCCATTGTTGTGTAGCTACCACTGTTGAAAGTCAAGGTTGTCATAGAGATCTGCTTTGCTTTTAATTATGTAACATACAGTTTATGTCCATACAGATTTCAAGTGCCTTCAGAAGCATAGTTCAAATATTATTTGGGAGCGATCAGACTAAATTAAGTCTCTACGAGCTCTGCTGCATCAGAGCTTTTATTTATTACAGAACGGTTAACCGAGTTCAGCTTTCTTTACCTTCATGTCTTTCTTTCCTGTATTTGTCTTCCTCTCTGCTGTGCAGGGATTTAGTATATTGAACATTTGCGATCCCAGATTGTTGATGTGGTCTAAGTTAGGTTATCACTACTTTTTTCTGTATGGTGTCCTATAAATTTTAAGATATCAAGTCCGTGTCGCATTTTTATTAAAAATCTTTTATATTTTACTGATCTTTAGATGCAAAGTTAAAACAAGATCTTTGCCCTTCTTTTGTAATGTATTGGATATTTCTTGCATTAAACATTCACTGACCACTTTATTAATCATACCTTGCTAGTACCCTGGACCTCCCTTTGCCTTCAGCACTGCTTTAATTTTTCATGGCACAGTTTCAACAAGAGGCTGGGAACATTTCTCAGAGATTTTGGTTCATGTTGACATGGCAGCATCACACAGATGCTGCACCTCCATAATGTAAATCTCTCGGGTTCACCACATCCCAAAGGTGCTAAGCTGGTGACTGTGGAGGCTATTTCAGTAAGGTGAACTCACTGTCATGTTCAACAAACCAGTTTGACAAGAGTTGAGCTTTGTGATGTTCATGGTGGTAAACATAGTGTGATATCCTTCTGCAAGCAGCCAACAGAAGACGGGTACACTGTGAGCAAGGGATGGACGTGGTCAGCAACAATACCATGACTGTAAAATTCAAATGCTATTAATTTTGTAGTAAAGGGCACAAAGTATTCCAAGAAAATACCCCCCCACATCATTACACTCCCACAATTAGGCAGAAGTGTTGATGATCTATATTTTTATCTTAATTATGCCAAATTCTGAGACGGCCATCTGAATGAAATCAAGACTCTACAGTCAGTTAATAGTTTCCAGTGTTGTCCAATTTTGATGAGCCCTATGCTTTCTATGTAAAGAATGATGTTGTGATAGGAGCAGAACCATTTTTCACTGTTTTTCCTTCTACGAGGTCATGTGTCCAAGAAGAGTTCACACATCATCACATCAAAACTTTGATATTTGTGAAACATTAATATCAGTTATTTTTGAAATTATGAAGAAATTTATTTAGCTCCAATTACCTGCCATTAAAGAATAACATAGATGGTTTGTTTGTTTTTTAACTCAAGTTTAGGCAGAGAGAAGAGCAAAGATAACCAATCAGAAAAATTGTGCAGAATCATGAAGTTTGGGCATTATTTAAATTAAATTAATTCATTATTAAATCCCTTAGCAATACAGTTAAACTTTAACAGCCGTCATATGGCAAGACATTTTAAATCCACATGTAATGAGTGTATAATAACACAAGGTGGCGCCTTACACTACATAACTTGAAAAACCATATAAAGGTGCACGTTAACAGTTAAGTAATGTTAACAGCTTCATAATTAAACAGTAATAAAAATCACAATGGTACGCTCATTGGATGCAATTTCGTTGAAATCTTTATTCAGAAAAAACATATTAACATTATTTATAACTGTTCGTTTGACAATTTTGTCATCAACATACATTAACACAAAAATATGTGGCTTAGTGTGGTAAGGACGTGGAGTAGGCTACAACCGACAGAAAAAAGCAAAAGGAACAAAAAGGACAGATAAAAGAATATGCTGTTTTCTAAAAAATAAACGCATCAGCAAAGTTATCAGTGAGGAAGGCCGAAGATATTAAAGTACCATCTCTTTGCTGTAGCTTTGGAGGCAGTCATCAGTACCGATGATCAAGTCTGCAGTCCGTTTATGGTTGTTTAAAAACAACAAAACCTCATACATGTCAAAAACCGAGCTGATATATACAGACACCATTTAGGCCCTTAATTTTTTTTTACTTTTAATGTTAATAACAAACATTCCCCATTCTTCTCGGTTTGCAGTTTCACTGAGCAGAAACTGATTTTGTGGACGGCTTCATTCGAAAGGTACGTGTTAAGTGTATGAACCGAACACCGGTAAACATGCTTCAGCGTCCGAAGACACAAATAAAGGTAAGGGAGCTCGGTCATCTATGGTTACTCGTGCTGCAAGGGGCCCCCGAGGGGCGGGCCCTGAAGCCTTTGTACAAGCTGGATCTAAAATGGTTACGAAGGCAGCCAAGCCAGTCAGTGAGTCAATTTATAAACACCTAGGCTAAATCTGTTTGACATGCAGCATTTATCATTTGATTGCTGAAATTATTTATTTTATAGATTTTTTTTTCTTTTTAGTAATATTTTTGCTTGATCTGAGTTTAACATATTTAATGTCAGAGTAGCACACAGAGCAGCCCCAGACCAGAAGCAGAAATCAGAGACGTTTGGGCCCGTTTCAGCAGGGAAAACAATAATTACTGAAACACACTGTGGACCATATATGAGTGCGTGTTCTCATGTTAGGCCATGGTGGTATAGTATCATCTGTTAACTTCTGCTTCTATCTGCAGGACTGTAAATGTTTCACGTCGCTGAAAGCAGCCCAGATTTTGGTCGTCTCTCCTGAATCGGGGAGAGCTCAGAGGCGTCTGGTGGGCTTAGGAAGAAGGGGGTGGGGTCCCAAGTTCATCCTCCTACTTCACGCAAATCACTTTACCTCATCCTCTTTAATTACCATCATCATCATTTAACAAGAAGTTACAAAAAACAGAAGTGGGAAAGCTGATCTGAAATGATGATCTGATCTGAAAACAAACAGTCAGTTATATAAATGCCCCATTTCTCATCAGTGCGGCTGGTAGACAACCACAAAGGGTTTTTGTTACACAAAACAGTGGGCAAGGGATAAGAATAGGATTTGCTTGAGCACACAAATACAGAGAGCAGAGGAGGTGGAGGAGGAGGTGGAGAAAAAGCAAAAGAGCATGAAGAATTAAAAAAAAAGAAGAAGACGAACATGTAAACGTCTCTCCACTCTGGGGCCGAGGGTGTGATCCCTCCCCTCAGGAAGCCAAGCTGCAGCAACCAACACACCATCAATCCAGAGGCTAACAATCAAGAAATCCACTGTTCAGACAATTTTGCAATCCATAATCCGTTGTGTAATCCAGCCTGTTCCCTTCCTAGCCCTGTCAAGGGCCTTTCAGTTCTGGAAGGCTGAGGAGGAGGTGAAGGAGGGACGTGAAACAGTGTGTATGAGTTCTGATTGTGTGTGTAGGTATGCATTATAGGCATCTCTTGGCTGTGTGAGAGTGTGTGTGTGTGTGAGTGCATGACTGATAGTGTGTACATTCTGGCATAGTTGTGTGTTTTTTGGGTGTAAACTCATTTGTTTTTGCCGCTGACATCCATTCACTAATGCATCTCGGAGTTGAGTTTGTCCTGGAAGATGTAGAGATTGTTAGTGGCAGCGATGGCAATGATGTTCTCGTTCGGGTGCCAAGCCGTATGGAGGATCTTCTTGGTGAAGTCCAGGCTGTCCACACTGATATCATCCTTACGGCGTTTTCCTCCCGCGGCGCAGACTCTCCGCGGCTTCAGCACGGCCCTGGGTTTGCTGCTCTCACGTGACGCCTCCAGAGTGACGTCGCGTTTGGTGTTGCGGTCAAACATGCGGAAGAAGTTGTTGTAGGCTCCGGTCATGATAACGCTGTAAAGAGCACGAGAAAAGGAGAGATCCAGTTACTCTAAATAGAGTTTTCACACTTTCATCACATCATTTCTAAGGTAAGCAAGTATGGCTAACAGATGGCTGTAAGCTGGAAACACACATCCATCATCAAATATCAGGTACCTGTCGGAGCCGTTCCAGGCACACTCAAACTTGTCAAAGATGCAGTCGTTCTCGTAGAGGGAGCACAACTTGCTGCGGAGATAATCATGAACCTGAAAGAACACACACACAGATATGATTACAATCGAGCCCATCTCACAGCTGCATTACTCCCAGGTATTGACTCTCAGCGTAAACTATAAATAGAAGAGTGAGCAGAAGACACATGCACACACACCAGTCTCAGCACAACCAAAACACATTAAATATGGGCATGCTGTAACACAATCCTCCCTGAAGGAAAAGCTAATAAGACACAACACCAACCTTCGGCAATACAAGGGCCAGGAGTACATTTTAATCTAACCTCCTTTCCATATCACTAAATGTATTAACATCCAGCTCTCTACTATCACACCTACCAAGGGTGCAATAATACAACACACATGTATTCTTACACGCACACATACACTGACTTATAACTGCTTTTCCTCGTGCTTTTATTCAACCTGCCTGTGTCAGCACTGTGTCTGCCCAGTGATGCAAGGGGGTGAAATCAACACCTCCTCTTCCTCCAGGTCCTGTTCTCTCCATTTAGCCCCCCGCGCTCCACATTTTGCATAAAATCAGCAGCCAACAGCCACCATCCAATCAATAAACAGTCAAACTGAGGTCGTCTCACGGATGTACATCAAAACCAGTGACATTTTTGTTTTTCCCTTTGGGTCTTTCTACACAGGGGAAAATGATGCCGTGTCAGCCTGAGCTGAATATACTGTCCTTTTTTCCCCTCCTCCTAGTCCACATAATTTCTGATTTAGAGCATGGCACCTCATTCCTCATTTGTGCATATTTTTCATGATCCAGGGGGGATGCAGGTGTAAATTTACAAAATAAATCCATAGATAAAAAAATAATAATGCAGGTTAGCCTTTAAACCCCCCAACCCAGCACCCACTTGCTGCCCATATTAAATGGATTTAGAATTACGCAGTTTCTTGCATTCATTTGTAATGAAATCTGACAATCTGATTTTTTTTTCTATACAACAAAATATATACAAACATGAAATTGCTAATGCTAGCACTGGAGCAATAAAATAATAGAACCTCAAACAAAAGGAATACTAAAAGATGAAATTGAGTGAGCCTGCCAGCTAGTTCAGGCATACAATTCCAGGTGCGCCGCACCACGCACACCTTACATGCGTCACTCTCCTCACCTAACAAACCAAACATAACCCTCCCGGTTTGGTGGTCTATTTAAGTTTTCAATTTCTCCCTTGCCATTTCAACACCTCCACGCATGCACCTGTAGGCTCCAGAGAAGTATGTACTCACTTTTTATTTGGCGTGATCAGCTCAAAACACAGACACCACACTCTGACAACAGTCTGCCCTGACAGATTTCAACTGGAAGATGTCGAGGCAGGTTCAAATCACAATGCTTCATCTACTCTACACAGTTTGGCCTCATGTTTTTGTGATAGTTATACAATACCCCTTTGTGTTGTGTGTTCTTCCCAAATAGTTTGATCAATCCAAAAACCACTTTCCCAGCAGTGCCATACAGTTTCAAGTTGTCCTTTATTAAATTTCAAATACAAACAAAGAGATGTCTTTCTGGAGGTTTTCCTTTGATTTCCTGCTATGGGCTCAGTTCTCATAGCGTCACAAAACAGACCAGCTTCACCAATTCCTTTCAGCCTTGAGCTGTCTGGGTCTGCCCAGCTTACTATGTAACTAAATTCACCTCAATAAACTCTAACATGTCTTTTCTAAAAGCCATGATTTCCATCAGCTGATGCTGCTGTCAATTCCTTATCAATCAACTCTGCTGTTTGCATAGCAGTTGGAATACTTTTTCCAAACAACACAGTGTTTCAATAATGTACTGAATAAAAGACAAAAGCAGGATTCTTTTTATAGTTAAAATGGAGTAAAATTTATCCATCACAGTAACTTAGATGAAGTTTTTATACATACTTATACCTGAATGCAGATATTTTCAGAGGCCACGGTACTCCGCAACCCTTCTCTCTAATCCTACCATTTACTCTCCTTTATTCATCTCTCCTCCTCACATCACACCATCCTCATACTCCCTCCCAAATCCTCACCCCTTTTGTCCCTCCTTCCCCCCTTTCTATGCTGCATTGCAGATCTAGGTGTCAGCCACTGTGGAAGGTATCCCTCCTTCACGCTTTTCTTTATGAGTGGAGGCTCAGGATCCTATAAATAGCTCCAGTGCGTCTCAGCCTCCCACTCCTGGCCGCCTCACAGGCCCTCACACGTCAGGCAGGCACACATACACAAACACACATGTTCACCCACAGGCCTGCGGCAGGTATACTAAACATATACTAAAAAAAGGACCTAATAAATAGTTTTAGTGCCTATAAATGCATAGCCAGAGGCTAGCGTGGCCTATTGTAAACACTTAGAAGTGACACAAGAGACAAATTGAGCATGTATATGTAAATAATAGCACACGTAAATATTAAAAAGCTTATTTTCTTATGTTATTATTTCATGTGTATATCAACACAGCATTTTTAAGCCCCTGTGAATTAACTTCTGCATACACAACATACTGATAATTTATGGTTTTTATTTGTCTTTATTCATTTCCTTGACATACAAGGGTGTAGAGATTATAATCTTAAATTTAAAAACTTCATCAGTGAGGAGAAGTGCATTTTCTGGCTTGAAAATCAACTCAATTATCCCTAAAAGACAATCTTACGCTCATGACTCATTTCCTTCTCCGATTTTATATTTCTTCCATAATGACAATGCCCTTATTCAGTAAACCATTAGTCACCTCGCCATTTAGGCAAAACAACTTGGATTTTGGACAGTGATAATAATGACAGTTGATAGTTTGGTGCTGAGTTTCTTAGTAACAGCACTCGCTACAGTAACAGGTTCAGGCTTTTTTTTTCTTCTTTTTTTTTAATATCACCTCAGTAATTTAAAAAAAAATAAAAGGGAAATAATTTTCCCTATCTAATGCCCTGATGATGTGGAGAGTTTTGCACATATCAGTCCAAAGTAAGGTTAAGATGTGCAAAAAATCTGCTGCCACTAAAGTTCACCAGGCTGAATCCACCCCACAGCATTTGCTGCGTGTCTTCCCCCTCGTCTTTCTTGAAACTGTGCAAAGTCCCTAGCAGATCATTTTTATAGCCTTAAAGCTAGTCAAGGAACCTGCTGTGCATATTTAATGTTTCTCCTACATTCAGTGCATTCTCTAAATCTGCTACAAATATAAATAAAATAGCTTAAAGTTATGGAAAACCAACTGTCAATTGTATTAATTGTGACATTCGAGAGTCCCTGACCTCTGGGAGCTCCTTGACCTTGATCTATTTCTCCTCATGGTTACTGGGTAATACAGAATACAGTATATAATATTCATCCTGGTGTTTCTTGTCATTTATTGTGACACCGCCTCGTGTTTTTCCACACATCGTCAGTCACACACCTGGTATGTCTCTAGGGGCTTGCTCTCCATGTTGAGATCCCAGACTTTGGCAGTCAGGTAGTCTCTGGTGAGCAGGTATCGACCACTGTGACTGAACTTGACATCCGACACAGAGGAGATAATCTCGGAGAAGAAAGAGCGGGCGCTGGGGTCCTCGGGCTCCTCAAACACTGGCGAGTGGGAGGGAGACAAAAAGGGGAGAGAATGCAACGTCAGTGAGTGCCGTTAAGCAAGATGAAAGGCAGAAACACAGTTGGATATGTGTGCTTTTATCTTGTGTACAGAGATAAATCTCTCAGATGAGTCATTATGTTAAGTGTCATTTATGAGATAGAGAGACCATGGACACGACTTCTGTATCTTTCTGTAGAGGTGTTGCTGTCTGAATACATCAGCGTATAAACATTAGCAAACGTCAAAGAGCTCTATTAAAGTTCCTCTAAACACTGAATATAGAAAAATAAAATGAAAGATCTAGCTGCTTGCTGAGCACAGCTTGTGCAGGAACACTGCAGCAGTGACTCATGATCAAAGCTGTAAACTGAATGGATGAAGCATTACAACAGGAAAAAAAAGTGGGAAACAAAGAAAAGACTGGCAAGAAAGCATTGGCTCACATCTCATAAGACTCATAAGTATTATTTATGACCAAAATGCCAACGAAAATTTCACCCTTTTAGTGAAATTTTGCAGCCATATCAATATACAAGCGCACTAAAGTACTGCAAGTAGTCGAGGAAAGAATGGCTTAGAGTCAGTAACTGATTTTTGTAAGGCATACATTAGTTTCCAAACAACAAGCTGACACAATACTGCATGTATTGAGACTAGTCGGGATTAACATTTACATTTTTGGTGTATGAACTAAAATTGTTTTGTCGACGTTATCAACAGAAAAGGAAAAGACGAGATTGCTTTGTAGCACAAAACCAAAAAAATAAAATAAAACATCAGAGCAGATGCCCACAGAGGCTGCATACAGTCTTTTGTATGATATCTGCTGTGATGTGAAAAAATTGTGTCCTAAAAATTCTCATCCACATCCCATATTGTGACAACTGCTGCAACCATCTTCCATTTGGTGACTGACACAGTAAACTACAGCTGGGTTGTTTTGGGAAGCAAAACAGAAAGAAATAGTTGTATGTAATCATTTACATGATTAGTCAAAGCATTATTTAAAAGAATGGCATTGCCTCATGACTCAATGTTCTGAGAAATGAACCAAAGTGACTGAGGAAAAAAACGTAACTACAAGAAATATAGTGCCATGACTTGAATTGTTGCCCCTTAAGGATGGCAGATTTACGGAGCAACTAGCCCTTTTCTGAGGTAGAACTAAAAATTATTACACAGAGTAGAAAAGGACCAGAAGAGATAAATCATGTTTCTACACTGTGGGGAAATCATAATTCTTGCAATTTATCTTTAAGGCTATTTGCTTAGTTTTATTTTTACCTTAAGTTTTGCGGGCTAGAGATGAGTAAAGCTGCACTTAGAACTAACATGCTCAAAATGCCTAAAAACTTTAACAACTTGTGCTAAATTAAAGTCTGGGAATACCAAAGCAATAAAAAAATTGCCCTAAGGGGGCACACAAGAGTTATCAAGGGATTCCACTCAATGCCACAAATGCAAACCTCAATTTAGCATTAGAAGAAAAATCAGAGGATAGCGATAAACCCAGCTAACTGCTGCTAGTTTGGAGCATCTGTGGCTCAGGAGGCTGAACAGAGAAATGGTGGTTTACACTAGTCTGCTTGTCAAAACATCCTTGGGCAATATACTGAAACCCAAGTTGCCCCTGATCCATCACTGCAAGGGTCTGAATGCTAGGCACAGAAAAAGAAGTGCTTGTGCTTGAATGTGTGTGAATCCATAAATGAGGCTTGTAAGAAAGCGCTTTGAGTGCTCAAATAGAGTAGACAAGCTCTGAGTGCCAGTCCATTCTATTTAAGAAAAAAACACTGACAAAAATTAAAGCGCTTTCTTGTATATATGTTGAATTTTGGGCTGTCTTAAAGGGTTAGCATGCTTATCTAAAACCTTAGATCTTTTCTGATCTTTGCTGTAAAAACTATAAAGCAGCAACAGTGAGTTTTTCCACCCTCCAGGAAAAAGCCAGCGCTTACAAAACACAAGACGCACTTGTCCGTCATTTCTCTCAGCAGGTTTTACTCACATTTAGAGTGCTTGTCACACAGTGCTGCTTCTCTCATGTCACAGAGGCGCAGGGTGCCTTTACTGCTGCTATAGACAAACAAGTTACAGTGGTGGGGATGAAACTCGGCCGCTGTGATCACCTCTGTCAGATCCTCCATGTTGGCTGGCTTGATGTCCACAATGTCTGATAGAGAGCGCCACAGCTGAGGAAAACTTTCAAAGAGCCAGCTTCTTCAGGCCTGCGCTTCATAGACTGCACATAATTGATTCATTTATTTATGCATTCATGCTTTTATTAATTGAACTCCCTAACTGACTCAATGAGAAAATAATTCAACTGATTAAAATAATATGGAAGCACACAGGCCAATAATCCACAAACGAAAAATAAACAAAAGTTTATATAAATCTATACATAGCCAGCACTATATCAATAATTCACAGCAGGAATAAAGCAAGCCAATATAAATATATCTAGAGGGAATTGTTGGGAGAAAACTAATTCCATATTCACATAAATTGTAATATTATAAATCCTGTCTGGGTCAGGGATGCGACTGTACTGTGTCCTATTGAGCTGGATTAGAACTCAGAAAAGGGCTGAAATATTTATGCAGCCACTGAATTATTCATTAAGATACATTTTCACTCCTCAAGAATAATACTCCCCTCCCCCAGCACTGTGTGTGTCTTTGTGCATATCTTCATACAACAAAGTGGGATTTGCAGAGCTTGTTGCTTTGTGTGGGCAGGAATTGATTATTGAGCATGTATGCATTAATGTATGCATTTATTATCGCAGTCCCTGGGCCTTGACAAATATGTGCCTGCTTTTTGTGTGTACACAAATAAGTGTTTGTCTTCATCTCCTGCGATCCTTGTGTACGAGCACTTTGAACCATGAAGGATACTGAAGCTACGGTCAGTAATGTCCAGATGCCAAAGGTTGATTCTCAGGTCGTCCGCTGACATGTAGGTCTCATAGTCAGAGTTGACAGAGATGGAGTTGATGTGGTAGGTGTGGGCATTGGCAAAGACTCGCCGAGGAGTTACCTCCACCATCAGGTCCATGGGCTTCAACACCGGCACCTGGAAAGCCCCAAAGAAAGAGCAGTTTAACATTTATTCTGAATGAAATGAAAGATGTAGAGATAGAGATGTAGAGATGTAAGATATACAGAGTGGAATAAACTAAAAATAATTTAATTGTATCAGAGTTAATATTTAATGCATTACTTCATTTGACGTCAATAATAAAGGAGCAACTCTCAAAAGTGAAACTTTGGCAAATCCAAGAGCTCATTCAGTGCTTGACTCATTTGGCTTCATTTCATGCTCACATTTAATAAATTCACCGACACATCCTTCAGGTACAATATTGCACGGGTATTTTTAATCTTATAGCTTCTTTTTCTGCATACTGCACAGTGTTAGAACCACTAACACTGGTTCTCCTCCAAAAGGACAGAGATGCATTATAACCAGACATATGGAGACACTGGGAGTTACTTGTATTAAGATTTTACTGCTGATAGAAACACTAAAGCTTTTGACTAATTAAGATCCAGTGTAGACGTTTTCTTCCTGCGCTGTAGTGAAGGATAGAAAAAGAGGATTTCACCACCCCCACAGGCTCACACATACTCGCGTGTTCCTTGTGCCAGTGACCCATTTTTACACATGCAAACACATCTGTACTCACTGACCCAGTTTTATTTCCTAACCTGTATTAGACAGATCGAGACAGACAGACAGACAGATAGATAGATAGATAGATAGATAGATAGATAGATAGATAGATAGATAGATAGATAGATAGATAGATAGATAGATAGATAGATAGATAGATAGATAGATAGATAGATAGATAGATAGATAGATAGGTACCTGCAGAGAGGTGACTGTGGAGATATCCTTGATTCGACCCTCTTCATCCTTCAGGTTGTATCCTTCTGGCCGTTTGTCTCTTTCACTCACCTTCCACAATTTAATGGTCTTATCTGGAAAACAGATAACAGGACCATTAAATAATCAGATAAAGGTGCTTGTTGAAATGCTTTGATGTTAAGAGACTCTGTCTAGATGTGAATAAAAATATCACAGTAGACAAACATGGGATTTCATCGCAATCAAAGCTACAAAAATTAAACCGTAAAATAAACAGTTTTTTGTTTTATAATATAAAAATACAAACATTTACGTTATGTACTAATTCATCACACAGTCAGGTTGAAAAAGCTTGGACTCTTTGTATTATACAGAGAAAACAGCAACTGCAAACATGTCAGCATGTTTGCTACTCAACTGCTGAGGCAGGTCCTACATATTTCATGCCTTCAATAATAAATTATATAGTAGTTTAAAAAAATCAATACTCAGGTTCTCAGGGTAACTCTAAACTAAAATAATTATTCCAATACAGCCATAAAATCAGAACGTTACCTCACATCCTAATGTACTACAGAAAAGAGTTGCAGCACAAACAGAAACTCATCTGTGATTAGGCGAGGGATAAGATCTTAATTATGAGACATTCATCACCCACTCAAACATAAGTCAAAAGCTATTTTTTTTCCCATTTCTATCAATAACAGTGCAACAATCCTACTAACCTCACTGGGTGAGGAACATTTAGGCAAATTCAAATTTATCTTCAAGTAGTCAAAATTTTGAATTTGAGAGAGGATAGTATCTTTACAACAATACAGGAGACACAATACAGGAAATGGAAAACCACCAATGGCAAAATAAAAGAAATGAAATGCAACATATAGTAGTTTTAGGAGGCCTCACCATTTAAGCTGTTTGTAGCTTTAAAGTGGGTCATACTTATTTTTTTTTTAAAAGCCAGGTATTTTATTTTTAAAAGATAAGGTGTGGCAGTGCTCAGGTGGAAAACGGTAGGGGAGAAGAAACAGTATCTCAGAAACATGCTCTTAGATAATGCCTTCAGAAAAAGCAATCATTTAGAGTGGTTCACAGCAAATGTAGAAAATATCAATCAATCACATCAGCTTCCAGTTTTCTCCAGGGTGTGTATACAGGAGGATCTCACCATTGGTGGAAAGCAGGAAGTGTGCAGCGTTCTGCTGAGGCAGCCATCGGATCTTATTGATCTTCTCCTCAATCTCCAGACTCTTAAGATAGTCGAATTCGGGCTCATGGCTCTGAAAGGTGCTGTAGACATTGTACTCTCCCTGGGAGAAGGGCTCAGTCTTGCTCTATGAAAAGACAAGAAGGAAATAGAAGAAGGGGGAAAAAAAGGTAGGTGAAAGTGAAAAATGGGCATGTTCCATCACCTCGATGTTAATCAGAAACTGCTTGGCATGGACTCTGCACAGCTATAATGACACACTCTCTGACACAGCAGGGACATCAACTATTTATCAACCAATATAGAGTGTAGCTGGAGGGGAACCAAGTGCATTCATTGCTGCCCTTACAGCTCAAATGAAAAATGTTATATCTGAACGTACTGCGTGAGTGCAAGTGTGTCAATGTTGGTGTGGTGTGCATGTGTAAATACCTCAGGTTCCCTCTGAAAGATGACCACACGGCCCCCTTTGTCTCCCGTGGCCAGGAGCTCTCCAGTGTGGTTAAACTCAACAGTGGAGATGATATCAGCTGGGAGTATAAAGACAAAGATGAACACGGAAAGAGAGAGAAGAAGAGAAGGAGATGTGTAGTACGAGAGGGAAAATGACAGTGAAAGGAAGAGAAGGAGTAGCATTTAGCCCATTATCATCATTCATCTGTATAATGTTCATCTCACTCTAAATTATTAAACCAAATCAACAGTCAGTGGATTTATATTTGATAACTATTACATAATTTTGCTTGAAACTTAAGAATGAGCTTTATAAAAAACATGCAAGTGCATGAAAACACAGGAAATCAACCACACACACACACAGCTATTTCACAGTAGGCACAGATGCTTTCTTTATTCCACTATGACACATACATACACATACAAAACTACAGAGTCACTCAGGTTCATTTTTTTTTTGCTGGGGTGAATGGGTACTCTTTGGTCTCTATTAAGAGCATAAACAGCTGCGTGTTTAAAGTCACGACACAGTAACTTTTAATCGCTAATTTCATATTGCATTAATTTGTATATTTGCCTCACAGCCCCAAGTGCTCCCTAAACAATAACACAATGCTTCATTTACAACGCTGAAATATTGGCACAGTCGGCACATTATTATCCACTTAGCATTTAGTGCACTGACTCAGTGCTTTACGTCGTCCATTCTGTGCCACACAATACACAAAACGGAAAAGTGCACAGTTGTGTCATCAGAAGAAGAGCATGTGAGCGGGACAACTGAGGCCTGAGTGTGAATCAGCTTCACATGTAATCTGCTCCCTGTTCCTCTGTCTACTCGTCCTCCTTTCACCTCTGCCTTTGTGCAGCAGATTGAAGATTTAGCTGTAAACATACAGTAGATTTGGAGACAAAGCTGCTTGAAAGTATCTGTGCTTAAATCTCTTTCAGATAGATTAAACTGAAAGGTTCAGTAAAAATGACGAGTGATGAGATGGGATGTAACTGACCCGGAAGCTTTGCTAAGTTATAGTACTATTCCTCCAAGATCATGAATGCCATTGTGAACAGATAGATAAAAAAAAAAAGAAAAGTATTTTACCCCCTTATTATCACTTGCTTTGTTATATTCCTTTATTCAGGAAGTAACTCTAAACCTCAGTTAGGATATTGTGAAGTTCAACAAATAGCAAATCAACAAACTTACTGCACCTGAACGAGAAACAGTTCCAGCATATTACCTCTCACAAACCCAGAAATTGTTTTCTTTTAATGTTAGGAACAACAAATTAGCAACTAATGACTATGGAGCGCTACCGTAGGCTGTTTTCTTTGGTTTTTACATTTGCCACCATGGTTTTTCTTTTTACTAAATTAATCTTACTATCTGACTGCAGGCGTTGGCCCTTTGCTAAGAGTAGGGAGCAGCTGGAAGAGAACCTAAAGAGGCGACAATATGTACTGGAGAAAAGGTGGTTGGAAGTCAGTAGAAGCAAGACAGAATACATGGGTGTGAATGAGAGAGAGACAGGTGTGAAGGTAAAACTGCAGGAGGCAGAGGTAGTCAAGTTTAAAAACATCCAGAAGAGTTTGCAGGTAGGGTGGAGTGGGTGGAGACAAGTCATGTGGTGATTTGTGACAGAAAGATAGCAGCGAGAGCGAAAGGGAAGGTTTACAAGATGGTAGTGAGACCTGCTATGATGTGTGGTTTGGCACTGACAAAAATACAGCGGGCCAAGTGGTGGCAGAGTACAAGACGTGTAGATTTTCATTTGGAGTAGCCAAAAATATTAGAAATGAATAAATAAGAGGGATAGCTCAGGTTAGCAGCTTAGCAAAAAAGCTAGAGGCCAGGGAGAAAGAAATAAAAGAGTTATGGATGCAGTCAAGAAGGACATGCAGAGGCTTGTTGGGATAGATGGTGATGCTAGGGATAGGGCAAGACAGAAGCAGACGAAGCACTGTGGTGACCCCACAGAAGATGATGATTTAGACAGCCAGACATTTAATGCATTAACAAAACAATGATTTTGTCTAACACTTCTTTAGTTATCTCAATAATAATCCCTTTTTCTGCTGTTTCTGTCCCACATAACACTGTTTAATGCGTGCATCACACTGGGCTGCTGACCAAAACATACACAGTGACCAAGTACAGTATGGAAATATTCATGTCAAAAACTGTGAAACTGCAACTTGAAACCTATGCTCTCTGAAATCTATTGTAATTTTTAACATTTTAAAAGGCATTACAGCATCCACTGTATTTCTCCGGTAATATATAGCACATGGTGTTGGTAGAAAAGAACATGGCTCTTACTAAGCCTTGCTGTAATAAAAATAGAGCTTGGAGAGTGTATTTATTGAGTCAGAGTGATTCAAAGCTGTAGCCCTGCCTATTTTGTTGTGGCCTTGAGAAAGAGAGATTTTATGATGAGGAGAGGTGGGGGCTGCTCTTCAATCTCCACAACAACACAACCTCATTCACCCTCATACATTCTGTGTATTACTTGTTACCTCTTTCTTTACTTCAGCCATCTTTCTTTATTACACATACTTTCTTGATCTCTCAGACGCAGCAGCACCTTTCTTATTATTCAGTGACAATTTCCCCCCTCAATTTTAGGCTCTCTCATCTCCCAATTGCCAATCTCTCTCTTTGCCCCATTTCACTGTCTCAGTTTCTTCTTGGTTGTCTCTGCACATTCACCTCTCATCCCTCCCCCACAGTACTCTGCTGCCTAGTGTGCACAAGTGGTGGTGATGCTGGTGGTGGTGGTAAAATGGAAAGGATGGCTATGAGGCTGAGGCAGTGGTTGTGGTGGTTGGGGTCCTCTAGTGTGTAGGGGTTTCCATAGTAACAAGCAGAGCCAACCAGTGTAGACGGTGCTCGTAAAGGTTAGCCGTATATGGAATCTGGTGAAGGAGGAAGTGGGATTCAGCAATCCAATCCTCGCAGGAAGAAGGAGCGCGGTAAAATAATTATGCTGCTCTAGTTCTGTCCACTAACAAATGTTGCTAAATTAATACCAGGAGATGAAGCAGACGCTGTGATCCTAATTGAGGATAGGCAGATAATTAAAGGATGCACACAGACATGCAGACCCCTGTGTATGCAGTCCAATTCACAAATGTGCATACGTGCACCAGGGGGGCTTTAAATACACATGTGCATATAACGATGCAAAGACAATGTGTGAGCTTAATGTGCCATATGTGAGTGAGAGGCTGGACGCTTACAGACAACTGTGTCTCCAGTCAGGTCACAGTCAGAAAGAGCTAAGCTAAGCAAAACCACAGGAGCGGCACACAGTATAGCTGAATAAAATATGGAGCACACACTCTCCCTCCTGGCTCAGCGTTAGTCTGTTCTCAACCTGGATCCTCTGGTCTTTTTGTTCCTCTGTTTCCCTCTTGTGCACACACTCAAAACACACCCATCTGTGTCTTTCATTCTCTTTAATAGAGGAGAAAAAAACCTAATAAGAATCTTTGACTGCAGAGATAACTACCATCATGAGCACTGTGGTTCTCTCCCAAGAAGTATTGCTGTCCAGTTCACTTGTGTGTAAAGGCAATGTGTGTGAGATTGTGAAGCTTTTTGTCTTGTGGATAAGTGTGCTACAGTACAGCAAGCTTCCTCAGTCTGTCTCTCCCACAGACTGTCCATTAGCATCAGCAGGCTTGTCTGACTCATTGCCACACTGCAGAAGCTGAAGGAACACACTGTGACTGCAAGTGCATGCGCTCACACATACAGCACAGCACAACACACAAGCATGAATGAACCCAATGATACAGAAAAATATAAAACAGGCACAGGGTATGAACACTAAATACACAAACACTGTAGTGTTTATGGACAGCAGTGCCTTAAAAATCACAGCATAGTAAATAGAAAATTAACTATTATTAATTGTATGGTTCAAATTTGGGGGATGTTGATTGAATAAAGCAAATATTTTTTAGATACCACAGTTTTCTCCCACCATTAGCAGTAAAGATAGCTGACAGAGCTTAAGTGATTAGTCAGTTAATCTAATTGTCAGTTAGAAGATGCAGATCAGGTGTGGAGGTGAAAACGCAAGGAGGCAGAGGTCCTTTTTTGGGGTGTGGGGGGCAGATCGGGAAGCAGACATCCTACAGGTCCAATTATAGATATCTTAGGTCTGGGTAAACACGGACCATTAGAGCCAAGCCAAAAACATACGCTCCTTAAAAGCAGGGACAAGCCACCACTCAGCAGGAGATGCATCTGTGTGTTTGTGTGTGTGTATGTGTGCAAGCTGTAGCTCAAGCACCTCGCATTTCCTGCATACGTGTGCACAAGTGTGTGTACTCAATTACCCTGTAGAGAAATAGACGGGTTGGAGGGAGTGAGGGAGAAGGAGGGGAGAGCCTGCCAGAGGGAGATGGCAAATTGATCCCTGTCCTGCAGTTTTGGAGTTATCTGGGAAAAAGAACTGGCGCATGTGTTTGTTAGAGGTGCACATGTGTGGAGAGGAGTGATTTAAGCCCAGCACAGTGGGGAATCTGCCATTTCTCTGCACAAATATCAGCACAATGGAGGAGCTGGTGTGAGCCTAATGGTTATAGATATAAACAATTAGAATTACAAAAACAAGCGATCTGTGGCGCGTGTAGACTATACACCTGTAATCCCATTTTACCAAACTGCAGGAGTTTCTTCTGACTGCACGTGTTCTCAAAGCTGCTTGTGATTCATTTTTGATAGAAATCTATTTTTCTGGCAGATTTGTGAGACTAACATGAAAAAATGATGAGAAGCTTAGTATGTTTCCACCCGTTCTGACCCCAGCGATATTGAAAACTCAGAATATGTTTCAACAGCTCATGAATGTTGAAAAATAAATCCTTTGTTTTGCCTTTGTAATGCTTTCTTCTGTTCTTCTATATTTACCTGCATTAATAGAGCGGTCAATCCTCAATTTCTTTTGCACAAAATTCAGAAAATTCACTCCTTTTACCTGTTATCTTTAATTTTTCCACAAACACAAAGCAATTATGTGGATTGCTTGTCAAGTTAACCAAACAATTCTCCGGGAGAGTCAACGCTTTTTTCACAACTTACAGACATTTTCCAAACGACACAATCAAAAAAGGTGATGGAAGATGAAATGAGAATGTGAAAAAATGCATTTCTAGGCCTTTGTGTGAATTTTATTACAGAGATTTTACTTTATTCTGTGTGTTCTCATTTTCATGGATGTGAAGTGCCCCGTGTGTTTTCTTCCACAGTATAAAATAGAAGAAAGATAGCAATGCTTTTAAGATAGCAATGCTTTGAAGGAGGCGGGGTGTCATTTGGTCAAACTATTTAAAGAAATCAATCATACACACAATCTGAGCAGGCAGACTGAGATAAAAATAAAGAGCTGGATATAAAAATAGTGGCACACAAAAAAGGATGAGGCAGACAGACAGAGACAAAGTGATGTTTAAGATATTTATAACAGTCAGACTCACATGAAAATCCACCTGACTCAAACTACTCCCTCACACACACACACTCACACACACACACACTTCTTTCAAACACTCACACATTCTCACATGGAGCCATTAGCACAGAGATGTGCACACATACAACTCTCACATCTCATACTGGGGTCATGTGGCGCATTTGTGTGACATAGATATGACCTTTGGGATAGAAGAGGATAGAGCACACACCTTCAGTGTAAGAAGCAAAAGGCTCAGGCTCCAGAGAAAGGGTAGTGATGTCGGAGCACAGGACCTGGATGGGGCTCAACATCCTGGGGGTAGACTCCAGGGTGGAGAGGGGTGGACAGGATGGGGCGGAGCTCTTCAGGCTATAGCCAGGAGCAGCCCTGCAAGAGGAGCAAGGATGGACGGAGGGGGAAAGGAAGGGAGGAGGGCAACAGGGAAGCAGAGGGTGAGGAAGGAAAGTAGGAAGGAAAAAGGACCAGGGCAGCAAAGGGGGTTGAAGGTGGGGTTAAGGGTAGGGACTGAGTTACTACATTACCACACTTGGTCATGAGTACTCACCAAAGAAAATGAGCTGGTGGTGTATTCATGATCACAGAATAACATATTGAGTTTGGTGGGAAAAGCTAGCAACACAGGAAGAACACAGAAAGCTGATGGGACAAAGTCTCAAGCATGTATTGTTAATTCACTTTCATTTAGCTTTCCAGTTAATCATTAGTGTGCATGGCCCAGGGAGAGGCTACTCAGTCACATTTTCCCCTGTGACCAATTACTTAAATTACTCAGACCTTGCCTTAGAATAGTCTTTAGTGACATATAATGTGGAACATATTCAAATTTCCCCATTACAAGTTACTAAAGAGGGCAAGCATCCAAAGATATTCAGTGTAACACAGTTTTCCTTTTTTGAGATACATATGGAATTGATATATGACCATTTAGTGATTTTTCTATTTTCAGTTTCTACTTTTGAATAGTGAATAGTAATAACCAATAATGAACACTCTTATATGGCATAGGAGAATAACGGGGTTATCTAATAAATGTGTTACTCGATTTATTGAACCGAATGAGATATTTTTGGAGGCAAAGGAAGTTTGTGGACGAAGGGAGTAAGCAATGTATGTAATTCAGGAGAGGAGGGACTGCAAGGAAGAGGGAGTTTAAGCATCCCTCCCCTGCAGGAGTTACAGGGGAGGGGAATCCCCACTGGAAGATCTACAGACACACATTTACACACACAGACACAACACTTGCAGACACACATTCATACATAATCAAACCACAGGGAAGCAAAAAGATGCACACACACACACACAAGTATAAATGTAAACACAGGAAAAAGAAAAGAAAGAAAGATGGAAAAAAAAACACACACACAGGCACACACACAGGAGACAGCAAAATAAACCCATGAATAAAAATTTCATGTACCATCTCTTCTCTGTGTCTATATCAAGCTTGGTTTTCCCTCAGACACACATACTGAAGTGCACTGCATTTGAGCAGTCTTTAGAGTACTGTTGGATAATTGTTAGGCAGTTGTGCCACTTCAGCACCAGACAATGCTGTGTGTTGCATTAGAGACCCGACAGGGAAAAAGGGGGCAGATGGAAATAGGGAAGGGGCAGAAGGGGATGGGGTGAACATGGAGGAAAGGTGGAGGGGGTTGTAGTGGATTTACTGATTTTTTTTGTTTTTATTGTTTTTTTGAGATAGGAAATAATATTTGTCGCTCATCTGGGGGACCCCTGAACTGACCTCTCCATTAAAGCTCACAATGCGCTGCACAGCCCGTCACACCAGCAGTGTTAAGCAGTGTCCACCTTGGTGTGAGCTCATCAGCACTTCAGTCCTGAATAATTCCTGTGTGTGTGTGGAATAATTAATACTGCCATTATTGGTGGGTGGAGATGATCTGTCAATCACTCTGGCCAAGCATGAAAAGCACCATGTTTATCATTGATGGCTGTTACTATAGCAATAATGGATCAGTGTTGATGGGTATTAAGGCTGTTTTTTTATTTTTTCAATTTATTTTTCCAGTCACTTTCTAAAAAAAACATTTTCCTGAAATGGACACAATTTACTAATGAAAACACAGTATGTGTAAGAAGAAACAGAAAAGCACACCTTCACATACAGACAAAGACATGCACAAATGTAATCTTCAGTAGTGTGTTGAATACACACAAGAGTATTTGCACAATCAACAGGCTGCACTACGGTCTCCCCTGACTACTACATGTGCTTCTGTGCAAGGGGAAATTATGCCACAGCACACACAGAGGAAGCATAATTCCCTTTCTACAGTGACAGGAGGATCACAAATTAGCTCACAACACGTTCATGACCCCAAAATGATAATCCGCTGTTCAGGTCTAAGGCGCGTAGCGAACAATGAGCTGAGTGTATGAAACAGACAGACGAGGCAGGAAAGCAGACAGGTAAAGCTAGCATGCAGGTAAGATTAGTGGTGGTAATAAGATAAGCAGAACGTGGTTATCCACGGTCATAATCCATCTCCTTTATGCTTTATAAAGAAACCAAAGAAATTCAGTGGTTTGTACAGTTTTGTAGGCTGCTGGGTTTGTCAATATACCCCCTGCCTTAGATCATGTATTCAATCTGACACCCGAACCTGTTATATAGAAGAGTGGGGGAGCAACACGAGCGTGACGCTATTATATACGAGAGCTGACATGCAATGCAAGTACAAAAACAGTGTGGTGGAATTTTTATGCCTAGTTTTTCTGGAAAATTCTCTGACACACAAACACAACTGGAGACAAAAGTGAAGACACTCGGGCCAGATCAATTCTTCCCTGCAGTGTGACGAAATAGCTGTGTTACACAAAGTAGCACAAACAAAATAACAAATGAAAAACACCGAGTGGGAAAAAGGAAATAGTGTGAGAGGAGGGAAAAAGTTGCCTAAGATGATATAATTTTGCACCAAAGAATGTTTTGGTGACTCGAGCTGCTAGTTTACAGCTCCTGTCTGAACAATAATTAACACAGAGCTTATAGAAGCTTAGGAGGCTGCCCTGAACTAGTTTTGTCACGCACTCTGTCTCATTCACACTCCAAAAGTTCAATACATAGACACACACTTGTCTGAAGGAAACACTTAAACACAAAGAAACAGACACATACAGCTTCCTGTGTCATCTTCTTACCTTCAGTCACATAGTTGTGGTCGGGGAGGAAGCCGCGGTGGTTGAGAGTTGGGGTGGAGTCAGTGTCTTCGCCCATCAGCGGGGCCTGGGGGAGTGCCCGTCTTGGTGGGGCAGCGTGATGGTGGCAGATTGGTGGCGGAGGGGATGGTGGTGGGGATGCCGGCCAGCACAGTGCCCATACTGCTGCCCGCCTCCTCAGCACAGGGGCGCACAGCTTGTCATCCTATACTTAAGTAAGGCTGAGGGGGAGGTACCGAAGGAGTGGGGCAGCCCCGAAAGAGAGATGGATGCGCCTGGGAGTCCACAGAAGTGCTTCTGAGAGCCAGATGTAAACCTGCAGAAAGGGGATCATTTGTAAACAGTTCAAAAACTACCAGTGGTGAGCTTGATTTGTGCCTCACAAGAGCACGCATTAGTCATGAGGCAAGGGAAATCAAGCGCACTCGAAGTCCACCCTGCAGTTGCTGCGTCCAGGTGTGGCCAGACCAATTCTGCTCTCTCACACATCTAACATATGCAACATACACATCAATGTGCACTCAGAAATGTGAAAAGTCCCTGCTTGTTAATGGATGCTCTAAGAGAAGAAGAGGAGATGAGGAGGAGAATGGGGGGAGGGGAAAGAGGGATGAGCAGAGTCCCTGATCGTTGTATCTGCAGTGCTGCTGATGCTTCTGCAGTAAACTCACACGCATGGACACACATATACAGTGGGGATAAACGCAAAGGGACACACACTCACTTTGGCAGCTTAAAAGCCAGGTACTCCTCAGTGGATCCTCTATAAATAATGTCTTTTTCCTCCTCACTGGCTAACTGTCCCTCTGTCCCACTGGTTTCCCGACTGTTCCAGTATGAGGAGGAAAATCCTTCTGGTCCTGCGTTCTGCTGCAGTCTGTGCTCTGGCGTATGTATGAAAGGCAGAGTGAGAGGTAGAGAAAGGGGGAGGGAGAGCAAGAGAGGAGCTTTTCTGCTGTGCTGGTACTGTGTATGATGCATCAGTGATGGCCCCGCCCACTGTCTAGCGCAACCAATCATCACAGACTAGAGATCTGCTTGACCACTGAATGCAGGTGATTAAATATGATAAAGAAGCTGAGGATAAGGAGTGGGTGGCACAACGGAAGTGGTACAGTGTCTAATAAGGTTGTGATTAATGGGAGAGAAAGCAGATAGAGCAGGAGTGTTTCTCCTGACTATGTGCTCAGTATGAACAACAGAAGAGTGACGACTATAGCCTTTACTTGAAGACAAAACTGAAGTAGCACAAAGACTGATACAGTCAGTTAATACACAATAAAAGCAGGGGCAGGCAATAATTTAGTTTGTTTTAACAAGTTTGAGCAGTATCTAAAAATAACTTTATCAAGTTCCATTCTACAAAGTTTTCTACATTATACGATCCTAGCTCTGTCCATCCACATTTTACCTTAAACGACTTTTTAAGCTGAATAATTACCATGCTACACTTTTTTTATTTATCGATACTTAAAACAAATATTTATGGTGGATTATCTGTGGTAGAATGAATAGAATTCAAGAAGTCACAGTGAAATATGTTGCCAGTTATACCCCATGAAACTCCATGTCTGTTTTTTGTACATACTAAACAATTACGACAATGCATTAATCTCTGTGATTGTGTTACAGGTTTTGTTTGTCGAATTCTGACTCTTTTGTGCAAACTGTTTCCATTCTTCGAGCGCCGCCTTTCTAGTAAATCTTCTGATTTCAGATTTTAAAATAGAATTGATCTCCTCAAGAAAGTTTAATTAGGAACTAACAAAATAATTTAAGCAAATTTAGTCTAATGTAATGTACAATAATGATGCAATTTTTTGGAAATTCTTTGAACTTTTAATACCAGGTCCAGATTTTTTATATAAAAAGAATCCCTCATTATATTTTTCTTCCAAGGTGCCAGTCTTTCTTTTGATTTTAGAAGTACTCTCAAACACTAGTTATCCAGGCTTTCTGAAGGTCTGTCAAAGTTCTTCTTTAAACCTCATTTTCAGTCCAGTCTGCATACTTGACCTTTTTAAAAGGAATGTTTGGGTTTTTTCTTACATGTTAATCCACTTAACACTGACCTAAGAGCCATTCAAGCATAAACAGAGAACCTATTTTAAATTGTATCTTTCTTGAATTGCTACTGTTCTTTGACAACACCCTCTCATAAAATCACATAAATTGTTGGCATTTCTTTAGCTGAATCTACAAAAAAAAAAACCCAAACAAATAAACAAAGACAACACAGTCTGGCAGGATGAAAATAATAGTTTTGAACCAACAAAGAGAGTTATTAGCTGAAAACCTGGCATATTTTGGCACAGTGTGCAGTGTATCCTTAAACAATTTGAGAGAAACGGACAAAAGAAAAAATTGAAGCCCTAAAAGACTATCTACAATATAACCCAGTTTATTGTTTATTACATTTTCAGCAGTGCGCCAGAATCTTACGGTGGAGACATCACTTCACACCAATATGTACTTATATTATGTGTACTCTAGTATTAGCTGCAGACAGTGTAGACAAAGTTGTCTGAGCAAATGTGCTGGACAAATGATGTGACACAGTACTAACACAGTAGCCATACAGTGCAGCAATGCAAAGTAAGGAAAGCACCAAATAAATAAATAAATAAATATAAAGCATGAATGAAATGCTTCGGATGAGCTGTTCTGTTGAGTTGTGGGGATCCATTAAACAGCTGTTCCACTTGCACTTATCAACCATATTGCCAAACCTTACTCCAAGGGATCAGAAATGACCACACACTGAAGGAAATAGCACTTCAGTTCACACACCAACGCTCGAGTGCACACACACACTCACACACAGACAGACAGTGGAGTTAGCACAGCAGCAGGGAGTGAGGGGCTGCCAGTGACAGTTGGTGTCATCACTGGTGCTGGCTGTCTGCCACCAGGATTTAACCTTCCCCCCTTCCCAGTGAACAAGAAGAGCTGTTTATCTGACTTACTCCAAGACTGCCAGCATTGCCCTCCCCCACCCACCACTTACCAATGATGAGCAATGCACCATACATTGCCACAAATCCCTCCTTTTCGCATGCATAGGTATAGCTACCTGTACATATTATAATGGACTGATGACATTTTTACATCCTGACTCTGCTAGAGTACCTGTATATCACAGTTTTCCTCATACAGGGAATTTCTAGCCCTTCTTCTGATTGGCCGTCCCTACAACATGTAGGTGGGACTACTGTGCTTACACAGACCTCATCCAAAAGTAGGAGAAAAAACAAACAAGTGTTTAGAGCAGTTGTACCCCTTTAATGCATGAATTATGGCAGCCTCAATCAGGATTTTTTTTCTTTTTTTAAATATGCACTTTTCAAAGACTTTTTTACGTGTCCACTTAGGTGGACAACTGGCTGACCAGTGGGTGGCAGGGTATGGTCCAATGTACTGGTTTATGTGCAAGTGTACCATCAATACTGACACAAATACAAGAAAACAGTCTTTGAATAGCTGTCCATTGTAGTAACCACTATGCGTGAAAGGGTTAGGCCTCTTCATCCACCTTTCACATTCGATTCTTATCAAACCTACAAACCCAGAAACTTTGGTACTTTATCCATACAAATAAAGTAAAACAAAAAAACCCTCATGCTTGCCTTTCTCTCTGTCCTTTATAAGCTCCACTTCAGAATCGGTTGTTCACTTGTTACAAATGTCGGGGATTTTTTTTGTTTCACAACCGTGAGCACAAAACCCAGAGGGAGACACGGACACAGGTGACCTTTTGGGGGATGGGAGGTCACTGAATGTAATCTCTCCAATCAGCTGTTTCCACTTTCTGATGAACTTTTGTTTTTTAAGATTTTTTTTTTTTTAAATCATTTTACGTTAAATGTGTCACGGTAATTCAAACAAAACCAGAAAACTCTCATAAATACATGGACAGAAATCATCCTACCCCAGATAAACAGGAAAAATGTTGCAACTTAGCTTAAGTCGCTACAGCAAAACATTCAGTTCCTGCACTTTTTTAACGATAAATTGTTTTGTTTTTTTTAAAGTTGTTTTTAGTCAGTTGGACCTGAAAAAACAATGAGAAATGCTGCCTTGACATAATTTATAACATTGCTATGCTGTGTTAGCAAACATTTCCCCGCTACCTGATTAGCTTAACTGAGCTCAACTTCCAGTTGCAAGTTTAGGCCTAAAGTCAGTTTTAATAACAGTCACTGCCCTTTAGCTGTGGCTTGTCTTTTTCAAACCATAACAAAAGATATAAAGCTTACACTGGGAGTAATCAAAACAGCCACCTGGGAGTAAAAGAATACACTGAACTGAGCAGAAAATATTTGCCTCAGTGAAAAGAAGTGACGTTACCATGGATGTAACTGAGTTTGTTGTTGAATTTCATTTTTCTTTAGTTATTAATTTGCTAACTTTCCCTCACCCAGTTTTTTTTCTAAATGTATTAAATTAATTAAAAATAAAAGAATAGATTTAAAAGAGTTTAAAACACATTTTTGAATATCCTCTTGTTTAATTCTTATGGTTTTAAAAATAAAATCATTACAACAGGTGAAAACATGAGTAAACACACACACAGTAATTATCATCATAACCTTACTTACAGCAGCTTTGTTTGGCTGCAGTACATTTAAAGTTCAACGTGTTCTTGTATCCCTGCTCTGCCCGACCCTAGGCCTGGCTGTGTGGCCTTGGGTCTCTCTCCTGTCTGTGGAGACTGTGCCTTTTGCCAAGGATTGCCTTTGGACCCATCCTGTAACCTTGGCAACAGAAGAGCGTGACCACCCATCATCCCCTCCCTTAATTGGACTCGTTGCCCTACACAGAGAATCTGAGCTGTTTTGTGTCCTCTCATCGTCTCTTTCAGTAGAAACGGTGGGGAAACCCCGGCAGAATTCATTTAATATTTATTCAAAACATCCAAGTGGAGGAAGTATGAAAGATTATTAGTGTCATTTCTAGTGAATAAGACAAGGACAAGATATAACATTGTTCTGAGGAAAAACTGAAGTGATCACAACCTGGAGATTAGATTGTGAGTGGGAGACAACAGAATTAGCTGAATTGAAGTCAACAGTTTAGATCTGATTTGCTGAATGCTTGGTGTTATTACCTCAATTATAATCCCGATTCCAAAATCAAGTACTTCAAAGGAACTGTCTGATTTTAGACCGGTAGCACTCACATCACGAGGGTAGACTTGACCCACTGCAATTTGTTTACCAGCAAAATAAGGGTGTGGAGGATGCAGTGCTTTTTTCACTGAACATGGTGTACAAGCACCTTGATAAAATGGGGACTTGTGTAAGACTCTTGTTTGTAGACTTTTTTCGGCCTTTAACAAGATGCAGCCCCACATCCTGATTGAGAGACTTGCCACTGCTTTGAATTTGACCAATCAGCTTCTTGTACTGATTTTCAACTTTCTCGCAGAGAGCATCCAGCGAGTGTTTGTAAATGGTCAGATGTCCCTAGCATCTATCTCTAACACTGGATCTCTTCAGGGGTGTGTTCTGTCCCCCTTGTTGTTTATATTGTACACAGATAGCTGCCAGGTCACTCAAAACAACAGGTTCTTGGTTAAGTTTTCAGACGACACTGTTTTTATGTCCTTACTTTCAGGATCTGAAACAAACCATGGCCCTGCGTTGTCAGACTTTGTAGAATGGTGCGATAGCAACTATCTGGACCTGAACGATTCAAAGACGAAGGACATGGTTATAGATTTTAGGCGCACCACATCGCCCCATCCC
>VUQR01031160.1:63418-98037 GCA_015108515.1 Hemichromis elongatus | reverse complement strand
GGAAACGGGGAAGGCTGTCTCATCCACGGTCACGTCCGCTGGTCCACACACACACACTCTCGCACAGCAGGGTAAGCACAGGTCCGGGAACGGGGAAGGATTGGTAGTGCAATCATCCAGCGACGAGAGGATCTGAGCTTCTGCCTCAAATAGTGCTCCAGGTGATGAGCCTTGATTACCGGCAGGTGCGTGGACCAAGGGCGGGAGCCCACAGTGAGCTCCGCCCAGGCAGTGAAAGAGAGAGAGAGCGAGCAAAATACAAACTGAAACATGTAGCCTTTAAGGACCAGCCGGACAGGCATGGGGACCATGACAGTATGTGTATTTTTCTATACTAATGCATATGAAAATAAGTTTTGCCTTTAAAGCTGAAAAAGCTGCCCGGGCCTCTTTAAACAGAGGAATGACAGTGGTAAAACTAAGCAATACCCACAAATTGGAAGTCATAATCCCTAAACAACACAAATGGTTAGCATATAAAATTGGCACTCTGTTATCTGAGTTAACAGTGTTCTGGGATGGGTGTCAAATTCCTGGCCTGAACTTTTGTTTCAGTCCGGTCCTGCTGGATAGTGTGTTTTTGTCATTCAACACAGTCTGTGGCACAGCTTGATTTTGGTTGAATTTAAACAAATAAACATCCTAATGAGACAACCACCAGATGATGGCCTATCTCTTTGTCTGAGTGCCTTCCACCACCTGCTGCCCCTGTTGCTTTTCTTATCTCTTTGTAACACTTTTGAAGAATGATGTATAAGTTGTCATAGTTTATGACCACCAAACTCTCCTGAATCTATGAGTGTCTCTCATGGACTCCTACACTTGGTCAGAAATGGCCCTTTCCATTCCCGACTCCTCATTACAGTAGAGGTGCCTGGGCTAACACCTCTGGCTGTGACCAGAGAGAAGGATCCAGGAAGTTCAGGAAGGATTCCAGCATCTAAGTCATGCTGGGAAAACCTGTCCTCAGTCAACATAAGCCTACTGGTTTCACCTTGAGGCTACGTCCACACTAGTCCGGATAGATCTGAATACAGAGGTTTTGTCTGAAAACACTCTGCGTCCACACCATAGTTTTGAGTCATTTTTCACACAGTTGTGCGTCCACATTAAAACAGGGCAAAACGCTTTTGTTCCAGTACCGCGCATGCGCGAAACGTAAGACGATTCGACCTGCGTCATTTCCATCTGTTGTTTATTTACTTTCCAGCTCTTTAAAACGGGCAGCGAAATGAGGAGAAAAAGCACCGAATATTTCAAATGGAATGATAATGAGGTGTAGTTGTTACTCCGAGTCACAAATTAGTACATATTAATCTTCAATACGGCCACTAAAAACTTTGAGCAAACAAAACAACTGTACGATGCCGTCTGACCATCTTAGTTGAAGTGGTCACAAGACTGCATCATATGACTAACATACATCATCGTTTTGGAATGTCTCCGGTTTGGCCGTCCACACTACGCCAAAATGCTCTGTCTCCAAATGTATGCGTTTTCCCTGACTATGAACTTCATCTCAGTGTGGACGGGAGGCCAAAACGGAGACAAAACGATGTGTTTTCAAACGAAAACGCATTAGTGTGGACGTAGCCTGAGAAAGATGGATCTGATCAGCCTTGTCAGCTCATTCACTGCCCCTCCTGCACTTAGACCAAGACCTTACCAAACAACAATCAACCTACACTACACTGTATTAAAGTATTCACTCACCCATCCAAATCACTGAATTCAAGTATTTTAATCACTTTCATGGTCGTATGTTTACAAAATTGAGCACATAGGCATGCAGACTGCTTCTACAAACATTTGTGAAAGAATAGGTCACACCTTCAGTGAATTCCAGCTTGATATTGCTATAAGTCCAGTCAAGTTGTGAAATTTCCTCACTACCAAATATTGCATAGTCAATTCTTAGTTGTAATATTAAAAAAAATGGAACAGTTGGGAACAACAGCAACTCAGCTAAGAGTAGGCCATGTAAAATCACAGAACGAGGTCAGAAAATGCTAAGTTGCATAGTGTGCAGAGGCCACCAACATTCTGGAGAGTCAATCACTACAGACCGCCCTACTTCACGTCGTCCCTTCAAATTAGCCCAAGAACAGTGTGTAGAGAGCTTCATGGAATGGATTTCCATGGCCAAGCAGTTGTATTTAATCCTTACAATCTTCAAATGATCAGATGTTGTGGTGTAAAGCACATCACCAATGGACTGAACTTGAATAACGAATTGTGCTTCTTTGTCTGCCAATCCAATAGATGAGTTTGGGTTTTGCAGTTGCCAAGTGAACAGTACTTATCTGACTGCACTGCGACAAATAAAAAGTTTGATGAAGGCAGGATTACGAGGGTTGTGTTTCAGGAGTTGGGTTCAGCCCTTTAGTTTCAAGGAAAAGACCTCCTAATGCTTCAGCATGCTATTAAATTTTAGCTATGAATTTTCATTCTGCCATCTTTGTGGGAACAGTTTGAGGATGGTCCCTTCATGTTCAAACATGAATGGCCACCAGTGAATCAATAAAGGCATGGATGAGCAACTTTGGTATGGAAGAACTTGACTAGCCTGAACAGAGGCCTGGTGTCAACCCTAATGAACACCTTTGGGATGAATTATAGCAGAGATTGCCAACCAGGCCTTCTTGTCCAACATCAGTGTGTGACCTGGAAGAATGGCCAAAAACCCAATGCAAAAAGTCTTGCTGTGATATTCAACCCTGGCTTTAACTTTTACAACCAAATTAAAACCAAATTAAAAATGGCAATTTCCGGGGATCTCCCAAACGAAGATATTTTTCTACAGTTCGGCCTGTCATCCACACAGAAACGCAGTTTTGCAGCACGAAAATGGATCTTTTTAAAAAACTCCGGCCAAAGTGAAGATCTACGTTTTCTCCATTTTCAGTGTTTGTGTGTGGGCAGAAATAACCGGAGTTTTAGGATTCACGACGTCACTTTCTGCGACACAAATGCTGACATCAGGTTTGCGACCTGTGTTTGCACTACAGCATGGATGCCCTCAGAACTGCGCTCATGTTATCAATTGTCCAAGCGCTTTTTGCTTGTTTGTTTTTAGAAGCTGAATTACTGCTACTTGTAGAAGACCACAGACGAAGGACGAGGTTACGAACTGTTATTGCCCGGCACCTGGCTTTTCCACGTCCAAGAAACTACTGCCGCCTACAATTCAATTCAATTCAATTCAATTCAATTCAATTCAATTCAATTTTATTTATATAGCGCCAGATCACAACAACAGTCGCCTCAAGGCGCCTCAAGACCTGTAGGCTCAAGGCCTACAGGTCTGGCATGTCAACGAATGTGCTTAACAATGCCCTTATGCGGTTACGTGTGGATGGAGTGTTTTTGAAAACGAGGAGTTGTGGATGCAAGTTTTTTCAGCGTTTTTTCAGTGAGGTTTAGAATTGATTTCAAGATCTTTGGTCTGTCTGTAAAGCCCTTTATGGTGTGGCTCCTTCTTACATTTCCTACTCTGCTTCCCAGTCCCTCCGGTCCGAGACTGCCCCCCACTTTAAACTTAGAGGAGACTGTGTGTTCTCTGTTTTTGCCCTCAAACTGTGGACAAGCATTCCTCTAACAGCCAAATCTACTCCGTCGACTGAATCTTTTAAAGCTAGACTTAAAAGTAATTTTAATTTTAGTATTATTATTATTTTAGTTGAGTCTGTCTCATTTGTTTATTGTGTCTTGTGTGCTTCTTCTTTTTTTAGCCACATCTGTATGCATTTAACTTTTACTAACACGTATTTTAATGATTTCTTATGTTCTATATTCGATTTTATGTGCAGCATATTATTCTTAAATGTGTTTTATAAATTAATTTGATTTGATGAGTAAACACATCAACTTAAAAGCTTTCAACTAGGGCATCAAGTATTTACATGAAGTAATTACTAATATAATAATGTATGAAATCTGAGGTATTACACATCTTTCACTGCCAGCATGTGTGTGTGGTATCAAGGCTGTACCTAAATATACTACACTGGATAAAGCATTTAAAAGCATTTGACATATGGAGTCTATATTAGATTTATATTTGATAAAATGTTATTTAAAGCCCAACCCTTCTGATGCTACAGTCTGTGGATATCTGTGAAAGGGTTAAGTTAAGTGGATTCCAGAGGCAGAAAACATCCTATGACTAGCAATCAACACTAATAAGATCCATCTTCTCTTAAAAGACTGAGTGAAAAGCCCTAAATCCATTCTGAACACATTCAAAGGAGAAATTGAAGGAAGTGCCTTGTGCTGTGATGTTTTCATGTCCCTCACTCTCTCTCTGTCTTTCTCTGTGCCTCATTCTCTCTCTTCCTTTCCCTCCTGCTTCATTATCATTCTCAGGTTATCCCAACAGCCAAGTAAATCTGGAGCACAAATGAATTAAGGGAGAATTAAGGGGCCTGTGCAAAGTGAAGCCTTTCCAAATCTCGGCTCAGACAAAAAGTGGACCTGCTCAGACATGTGTGCACACACTCAAACACATGCTCACAGGTGTCACAACACTCCTTCCTACAACCTACCCACCCAATCACCCACGCGAACTAATACACACACAGACTAACAATGCATAATATGTAGCAGCATCTATAAATTTGTGGACATCACTGAGTGTTTGTTGGGAGTGTTTGTCCTCACCTTGCTTCTGGGCCTCATGCCAAGTACAACTTCTTGCAGTCCGCAGCCAAAGCAACACAATGGCACCTAACGTAGCTCACCACTCTCCCAGCATATTATATCAGCTGGGGGAAAAAATGTTCAAAGACAGGACAAAGAAGTACAGATTGTATTTTACAGCAAAATATAGTGGTGCAGTACAGACATGCAGAGTCTCTCAAATCTGCATGTCTGCTGGATATGTCAATTGAGCAGAGTGTGTTAAAATGCAAATGATGCATTCTATAAGTGGAAAGCAAAAAATATAGAATATATTTCTCTACCATATATAAAGTGAAGGATGCAGCAGAGAAGTCTGACATTGAAATGGTTCAGTGGAATGGGAAAATGTGACTTTCCCTCCAATAACCTCCACTTTCATTCCCAGCAGAGGCAAAGGATGTAGGTTTGCTGCCATGAACAAAGCTTTCATGGCAGCAAACATTCAAATAACCTACATAACTCTACAGGTACACACCAGCTATACTGTGATATATATATATCATATATAACTATTTTCTATATTAAATTGTTATCAATGTCAGTAGGCAATTGTTAGTCAACAATGCTTGATTTTGACCAGTGCCAATAATTGGTTCCTCTATGGATGCTTTACCTAAATATTTGTTAGGTAACCATCTGTTTTTAAACAGATATTACTAAAATCAATATCAGGAAAATATTGTTAAATCTGATATAACCAATATTTCACATTTAATATATATGTGGAATGTGAAATGGCATCGAATTACCCATATATTTTTCTCAAGTCTTGGAGGGGACCAAATGGAACTAAAATAGATAAAACTGATCAGGTGCATTAAAAAAACTACTTTAAATAGGTTCTATTAATAATAAATCTTTTCACCAATTGCCTATCCTGCAGTTCCCACTTGTCACTTAAACTTTTAATTGCAAATTATTATACAGAACCATAGCAACTGCTTTGTGAGGATACAAAAAACCCATAAAAATGTTGGGTTTTTTGTATTTATTTAGGAATAATTTAGGAAAAGCATAACTTATTACAACTGATTTCACCCAAGCAAAAAACTGACCACTTGCACACAGCAATATTTTTTTTAAATGATTTTGACTTGCAGAGTGTTGCTCAGTTGATTTCACACAACACTTTGATTGTTACACCAGAGTACAAGTGACACTCAGTTGTGACCAAACCTAAGCAGTAACCTTTCTCACATCTTTACCCAGCTCAGAGGGAATCAAAGGTTGGAGGAGCAGAGAAAGGGATGAAGGAGGAAAAGACTTCCTCTATTGGCCTTAAAGCTCCAGTGATTGGAATTTTAAAAGCTGAATACCAGAAGTACTTTTTGTCTTGCTTCTCTTCACCCTGTGATGTATTTCCTTTCCTTAACTCAGAACTGGTTATATTTGCCCCCATTCTGATTCCAAATTGTCTCTTTTGATTGCGTGTTATTGCTCCAGTCATTATTGTCTTATCTCCTAATCATACATTGTTTCTCAAAGGTCTGGAAAAGCTGTTGCATTGATTGCAGAGAAATGCAGATTGATCCATCTGAATTTGCATGGGAATCTATTCCATGCGGGCTGAGAGATTGTAATTGATCAGACAGGATAAAGCCTGTATCTGGCCTGCTTGGCTTTCAAAGGTTAAGGTGAAAATTAATTTGGCTGTTTGTTAGTTACATTTCAATCCTTTAATTAAGTTTTTCAAATGATTAAAATGTAAAACAATAGAACAATGAATGTGACTTTGATTACTTTTTTTACTTTTTTATTCAATAACATGATCTGTTGGCCCGTTGACCACGCCTGCAGAATTCTAATCTAATTTGATCTCTTGATAATAAATGCTGCAACAACGCTTCACATACTACTTTAACTTTTTAATTAGATTTATAGTTTTAAAGAGGTTTTAGTATATGAAGAGGAACATGTATAGGTTTTCTCAAAGAAATCATTTTTGATGGAGGTTTGCAGACAAAATATTAAATGTCAGAAACCTATGTTAACAAAGGAATTTAGTTTAATGTATTTTTGTACAAGGCTAAATTATGCTTATTTCTTTTATCTCCTTTGTATTCTGTGGAATAACTTTTCTCAGATGAGAAGTCAGCTTCCAATATTTTGCTTTTCTAATGTCAGGAATTTCATCTGAAATTGGGTCATTTCATTTTTAAGCTAATGTGCATCGAAGCAAGCAAGTGTTAAATACAAGGTAATGAACAAGTAGTATGTCTTAGTCATGTGTTGGGCCACTATGCACCACAACAATTTCATTGTACCTTTGCATTGATTATCCCAAACTCTGGAATTCTGCCGAATACCTACAATAAGATATTTTCGAGTTGGGTTTTTGATGATTGGTAGGGAGCACTCCAGCTGTCACGATGCAGCCACAATGGGACCGCCCGAGTCAATCATGCACATCTAAGACAATGCTTGGGATTTCACTAGAACCCCTGCAGTGGATTTCAGAAGCATCCCAGAACGGTTGTCCCAGTGTATCCCGGTAAACCGAGTGTCACAGAATTTTTGAGACACTCAGTGAATTTCCATGGTTACATTTTCATCCAAATTTTACCATTTGTGATTTTGGATGGTAATTTAGGTTAAAATCTGATGACTTTGAAGGATTTATTCATGTAATTTTCATACTCATTAAGCATATTTATCTTGTGTCCATTAGGATCGAAATGGTTCATCTTGCATATAGTGCTGTGAAAAAGTACTTGTCCCCTTCCTGATTTCTTACTGATATATTTGTTATACTTACATGTTTCAAATTATCAAGCAAGAATCAAGAAATGACAAAAATTTAACCTTTCTTACAAAGTGAAGCAGGACAAAACCTGATGTGAACCTACCCAGGAATGTCTGGTCAATCAAAATGACTCTGAAAGCACATCAATGACTCCTATAGATTTGCAAGCTTCAGTTAGGATCGTTTTTTATGATTCGACAATGAGAAAGCAACTGGGCAAAACATGCATTGAAGGGAGAGTTCCAAGGTAAAAACCACTGCTGACCAAAAGTAACATCCCACATATGCTACAAAACATCTTGATGATCAACATGACTTAGGGCAAAAGTCTGTGGACTGATAAGACAAAATGTATTTTTGTGAAAGGTTTGAGTCCTGTTATGCCTAACACACAAAGTAACACACAATTTCATAAAAAGAACATCATACCAACAGCTTAAGGACACTGTTTATGCAGCAGTACAATGATACAAAACACACAAGCAGGTCAACCTCGGAATTGCTCAAAACACGAGGTTTTGGCGAAGTCAAAGTCTAGCTTCAAATCCATTTTTGTTGGTTTGAAATGACCTTAAACAGGCCATTCATCTTCAAAAAACCCCTATTATGGCTGAATCAAAACAATTCTGCAAAGATGAGTGGATCAAAATTTCTTCACAACAACGTGAAAGACCTATTGCCAGATAATGCAAATGCTTAAGTGTAGTTCTTCCTGCCAAGGGTGGCATAATCAGATTTAACAAGGCAAGCACTTCCTTGCTTGTCCTGAAAAAATGTCACTGGGTTGTATAGTAACATAAATTGCAGATCTATAAAATGTACAATTGCATTTTCTTTCCTTGTCTTATTAGAAATGACTTTGAGAACTGTGATTCTAAGGAAAGAAATGTCAAACACAAGCCCATTTTTGTGATTCTCACGCCACCCTGGTAGCCAGTGTAAAGAAATCTAAAGAAAGCTTGAAATCTACTGCATTAAATAACTTCTTGTTCTTCAGTGGAAATGATGCAAATTCATAGCAGCAAAAAGTATCATGCTTATATATAGAATTTTTTGTGGAAATAAAATAACTGGAATTACCTTTATATACTTGACCTTACTGGTTGAAATGTTGGCCTTGCTTAATATGAGCATATAGCTCCCTTTTAATTTAAAATAATCAGGCTCTAGAGTGGAAAACAAAAGTACTTCTTCTAAGAATGCAGGTGGATTTCATTGGCTTATCCTTTAATATGAGGATGAAACCAAGAGCCTGAATGGGTGCTTTCCATATAAACTGCTGCAACAACGGCACACATATGCAAGGAAGTTCTACTGTGCATGTGCGTGTATGTGTGTGTGTGTTTGCACATAAGCTTGGAGCCTTCTGGACAGGGCAGAGGGTGAAGGGGAGTGCTAACACACTCTCCTTGTCAGCAGCAAGGGTAATTACTCCTGGCTGAAATTACTCAACATTTGTTTATAAGCTCCCCTGAGCACACTGTAAATAGATTGTCTGCTCAAGTCCAATGCCATTGAAGCCCTGCTGTCCCTAGCAAACACACGCCCAAACACCTACGCACACACCCAAACATACACACACACACTCGCTTTCATATCTTAGTGAGGACATCTAATTGACGTAATGCAGGTATATTGTACCCATGTGACTGTTGGTCCCCACAAGTATAGTAAACTTCCAATTTTCTATCCTCACAAAGATGTCTAAACATGTACAAACACAAACACGCACACACAGGCTTGAAATTCATTCATTTCCATCTTTCCTTGACTTCACACATGAAAGCATAGTCTTTTTATGCGCTTTCCTTTTCTTCCATGACTTACTTATGTTGTAGACCTTGCCATAGTTAAATACTGGCACTGTAGAATGACCCTCTCCTTAGACGTATTTTTTGCAAGGGCCCTCGATATTTCCATTCCTCATAAAACTTTGCATGTGGTCAAGTTGAGTCTATTAATTGAGTTCTGATCTCTCCGATGCTGCATTTTTGAAGACTTCACGCTCCACGTTCCCTGTCTCTCCAGCTCCTTCTTTTCCTCCTTCTTCTTCTTCCTTCCCTCTCCTTCTTCTGGCACGAACAATGAGATCTTTTTGGAATGCATATGAAGAGAAGAGAGAGAAGAGAGAGTGAGTGTGAGAGGGGGAGAGAGAAACTAAAACACCCCAAGTCAAGGTCCATCCATGTAGTTATTATATGAGAAGGTTCCTGTCAAAAATGACAGTTTGAAACACTTGACCCACAAAAATGAATTCTCGGCCAGGGCCAAGTGACAGCCCAAAGTAATTCATTCTTTTGAAATGTTGCGGGAGATGGAGAGAGATGTGAGGAGAAGGCGAGTGACATAGAGAGTGATAGAGCAAGACAGAGAGATGGAGAAGAAGGGGAGGGAACAAGGCGAAAGAAACAAAGAGCGATAGAGAGCATTGAAAAAAAGGGTCAGGAAGAGAAAAAAGGGGTGAATTTGAACAAATTTAAAAGAATCTTAAGGGATGAAACAGTTTTAACATTACTCTTCTAGGATTACAGTATTTTTCAAACAACTAGTTATTAGTTTACCCAGTGACCGCATGATAAATGTATTTGTGTCATTTTATTTCACAAGTGACGAGCTGCTTTTGTCTAAATATGTCTGAAATAAAGCACTTATTGTTCAGACCTTACTGTTAGTTGTTCGTAGTGCGGTAAGCTGCTTATCTAAACACAAAGTTTTGAAAGTGAAAACGTGGGGAAGGGGGCGAGAGTGAAGATTATCAGAGAAAGTGGCAAAAAGAAAGCACATGTCATAACAAAGGAGGGCTGACATGAAGACGCTTCTAGTAAGTTTAGTTAACTGAACTCAAGGTACAAAAATGTGTCATTTAACATTGCATTGTGTACGGTACACCTCCAGTTTGTACAATCAGCATTTTATGGGAGGATTTGTTGTTTTAGACGTCAACAAAAAAACTGACTGCAGTTTTAGGTCTGAATGTTACTGTGCAGTGATGACAAGCCATTGTTGAGATTTTTAAAATCCTAAGTCTAATTATCGTCTCGATGCATTTTCAATCATCCAGGTAAGTAAATCTCCAAAGGTTGATTTTGTTCATCTGGATGTAACGTTTTCAGTGGGAGAAACGTTTCGTCACTCATCCAAATGACTTCTTCAGTCTCGGCGGACTGCAGGTTTCCAACCTTATAAACAGTACATTTGCATAATGACCGAAACCAGCCCACTGAAGGGACAATGGGCTGTGAGGTCAGTTTCTTCATGAAGTTACAGGAAAAGGGAAAGACCATCTCTGAATCAAGGAGGAGGCCTAAGAGTACATCTTTCACCATCTTACAGTGTTGTGATTGCAGCCATTCCCCAACTCTCTGTGAATGGTACTCATGGCCATTGATCAGTGGTCTTTGATCAGTTGTTGTTGTTGATCAATGGTGATAAGAATTTGCATAATCATGAAGAAACTGACCTCACAGCCCATTGTCCCTTCAGTGGGCTGTGAGGTCATTATGCAAATGTACTGTCTATAATGTTGGGGAAACCTGCAGTCAGCTGAGACTGAAGAAGTCACTTGGATGAGTGACGAAACGTTTCTCTCACTGAAAACGCCACATCCAGATGAACAGAATCAACCTTTGGAGACTAAGTCTAATTAGGAGGATTGTTTATTCAATATTTTAAAATGTGTTGTTTCTAAGAAAGTTGGTGACCGGAAGCCAAGTATGACGGCGGCATAGGCAACTATAGCGTATTAATGATAGACAGTATGAAAGATAGATCCAGGTACCGGGACGTTATCCCTGATATCTGATATCCATATCCTGTTGGGAATCTTCACCGGGTGGGTCTGACACTACCTAACAACTCGGCTGAAAATTCAATAGGCAATGTGTCTATTAGGCATTAGGCAACTGTGCGGTTTCATCTCGTTTTCATACCAGACAATCTTCGTTTTCTGACTGAGAAAAAAAAGATTCTTCAGAAGTCGAGCCATAAATACTTCTATAAGACCAGAAGTGTTTTCACAATCACAGACGTCAACATTTTTCAGACCTGGAAGAAACAGTTTATACTGTCAGTGCTGTTAGTAGTTATTCGTTTCCTACTATACACCGAAACACGAACTAAACATGTGTCATTTTATTCGTAACCATTATCTTACACTTGATTTTACCTCACCCTTTTCATTTATATTATGTGTTATCTGAGAACTGTTTTTATGCTTGTATGTGTTTATTTATTTTAAAGCAGCACATAGGAGTAAAACTCCTAATTAAATTGTGTTGCCAAGTTCAATGACAATAAAGGCTTTGTGATTCTGATTTGTTGTTTTTCAGTCAAATGAAAAAAAGAAAGGAAGAGTTATGAAAGTAGCATGAAAGGAGAAAGGAATAAGTTAAACCTATTTAAAACATAAATGTGTCTTATTAATCGACAAGAGCTTCAAGGTGGAAAATTTGACTCTGTTTTCTATAATTGATTTGCTAATGATGATTTTGATTGTATTCTTCTGTACACAAACCTCCCAACATATGTTGCTGTTATTGAAAGCTGCCATCCGGGCTAATTTGTCTTAATTACACTGAGTGTGTTTGCTGCCTACTACCACCGTCCACTGAGAGAGACAGACACGTTAGATAGAGTGGAGAGTGGGGAGCGCAACATCTGTCTGTTAAGGAGTCGAAGCACACACACACATGCACATGCACACTCATTCATAATTGCAGTAACACATGCTCACAAATACACAAATTCGAACACACTCGCATACTCACACCGGCACATACAGTGGAAAACAAACACATACACCTCTCTAATAATAAAACCTTGATACAGCAACCTCACCACCATCCCTTAGCCCTTACCTCCCATGTCCTGCTAATAGCAGCTACCACAGAGGTGACTGTGTGCAAATAGGGCCGTAGCGCCGATGGCCATCCATCAGAAGGCCCCAGAGCAACATTACACCACTCTAATGGCCCACTCTGGCCTTCCTTATGATATTAATCCACCGCCTCACAGCACTGATTTCATTTGTAAAGTGGTAGAGGGAGAAAAAAAAACATTTTATGTTTGTTTTGTTTTAGTTTTTATCCACATGTACATCTACTAACATACATAGATGCAGATCTCCAATCCAACACATACACGTAACATTGTATCCATGCTGTTTCTACGATGCATACCTCCGTACATAAACGTAAAAAAACGAGATCGGCAGATGTCCGCACTGTCGTTGACTTTCTCTTAGTCTTTTTCATGCAGACCCTTAACTGACCATCACAGTGAGCCTAATTATACGAAGCAAGGCCAGCATACTGCATACATCAAACTAACGCGGTAGGTAGTAAAAGAAAATTACTGGAGAGTCTTCGATGCGGTCTGAAAACGTGAAAATCGAGAAAACAACAATTAAATTGCTTGGGATACCTTGGAGACTGCACAAAAAAACACACGTTTACTTTGAAGATCTCAGAGGTGTTTGCTGGTAAATTCAGACTGATGCAGGCAGTTGCTTGAAGGACACTGTGAAGCACATATTTAACACTTAACATTGCTGCAGTTTCACTGTCCTCTGCTGGCTTGACAACTGTAGCAAAATATAAGAGCATTTAACACAAGCTATCCTTTTCTTCCTATGCTGTACATCTTTCACCTGATCTACAAAGATATAGCATACACATAACCAGTAGTGCTGACTCATAGTCAAGTCTTGTCCTTTCAATGACAAGTAGCTATTTTTTACTTGTCAGTTGTCTCACACAAAGCATGTGTTATGGTTCTTATGGTAATTATATAGGGTTTCTGCTACTTTGTGACGTGCGCTAGAAAATGCCTGTAACACGCTGAGAAGAAAATATACTCACTGCCCTCTTTATTAGGTATGCCTGTTCAGCTGCTTGTGAATATACTGTATATTCAATCAACAGCAACTCAGTTCAGCACGGAGACATGGTCAAGAAAACGTGCTGAAGTTCAAACCGAGCATCAGAATGGAGAACAAAAGGGATTTAAGTCACTCTAAACATGGCATGGTTGTGGGTGCCAGACAGGCTGGTTTGAGTATTTCCAAAGCTGCTGATCTAACAGGGTTTTCCCCTGATAACTGTCTCCAGGATTTATAGAGAATGCTCTGAAAAAGAGAAAACAATCACTCCCCTGGACAAAAAAATGGAGAGAATGGCCAGACTGAGCTGATAGAAATGCAACTCAAATAGTCATTTGTTACAACCAAACTATGCAAAAGACCATTTCTGAGTGCAGGTCAGCCCTTGAAGCAGATGGGCTACAGCAGCAGAGGACCGCGCTGGGTGTCGTTCCCATCAGCTAGATTTTGCTCACCGAGAATGTAGATTAAAAAATATCTGTAGGTCTTTGATCTTGGTTTGTGCCACAACATTCAGTTGCTACGGTCAGTATTTGGTAACAGCATAAAAACATGGATCCATCTCGGTTTGTAGTTAGGCATTTTGAGTGCTCAGATAGAGTAGAAAAGCACTATATAAGAACCAGTCCATTCAACTATGATAAAATGCTATAAAATGCTATTTTATCATAGTCGAATTTTTACATCCCACACAAGGATTATATATGTGGTCATTTCTAATGATGACTCTTTAACTTCTGCTTTAGCAACGCCATGAAGTTTACATTTGTTATTTTACTACTTCCACCACCTGGCCGGGCCTTTCTGTGTGGAGTTTGCATGTTGCCCGGGTACTCTGACTAAAGTTACTGGGGATAGGTTAATTGGCGATTCTAAACTCACAAATAGGTGTGAATGGTTGTTGTCTGTCTCTGTGTTAGACTGGATGAGCTCCAGCCCGCCCCACCAGACCCTGTGACTCTGATACGGATAAGTGGAAGAGAATGAGTGGTTGGTTTTTAAGAACTCTGTTAACCAATTGCATTGGAACATGAAGACATGTATAATAACGCCACAGGTTCACAAATGTGTATTTCTGAAAACAAAATATCTTCAAACTTATGAGATCCCATCACAGTCAGCTGTGCCCTATTTTACTGTTCACAGCAACCACTCCCATTTATATCTATGGGTGGTTACTTTGAAGCCACTATCTCAATGAGGAGGAAGCCAATTAATTTTACTGGTATTTGGAGCATTAAAAAACAAACAAACATATGTAAAGGAGCACTTTTGATTTTTTTAAGAAGCTTATTTCAAAAAGGCAAAATGATTTAAACCTTCTTTTGCACCAAATAAAGTTGAAAAAAAAAAAGCTCTTCCCACAAGTGATATATTTGTCACGCATATGAACAATTTCAAAACTGTATTAGCTTCAATAATGGTTAGATCTAGTATAAAAACACAAGTCTTTTTACTTTGATAAGCAAAACTTTCTGATGTAGTGATGCAGGTACTGCGCTAAACTAGTTCTTTAAATGAAACATTATTGCACCCTCAGAGATGCTGCTGATCTCTTTGTCTCTTTTGGTGGGGGGGTTGGTCAGGACTAAAATAAAGTCAAATGGTTTCTTCCAAGGTTAGTGCGAGGTGTTTCTGCATTAAAGTGTGAAAACTGGCCGGGCAGGAGAATTTCCTGTTTTAAAAGAGGTGTTCAAAAGCAGCTGCTGGGAGAAGTTGTAGTAGACAGAAAATCCAAGCTCGCTCTCTTAGTGCTTCACACATCAGTGCATTCTAAAGCAGCTACTAAGCTCGCAGGCACCAAGAACTGTGTGTGTGCGTGTGTTTAGTGGTGGTGGTGGGGGGGGGGTTGACCTGGGGAGCAGATGGTGGGCTGAGAGGAAGGTCTGCTAGCTGGACGTCAGAGCCCAAGATGCTCTTTGTTGCTTTTTTTCCCCCTTTTAAACAGTCCACCACTGCCACAAACAAGGTACACACACACAAACATGCACGCGTGCGTACCATATGAATGTCAAAAGCTAAAAGTGTCAACCTAAAAGGACACAGAGAAGCGAGCGTTCACGTTTTTCTCAAATACCACCGTACATTTTGCACACGGAACATTTTACGATTGGACCCTGACATGCATGAACCCAGTATTGTCTCTCCTCATGTATCTCTCCCTCATGCAAACACAGACGCACACATTCAAGCTAACCCTTTCTGAAACCCGAGTGCTTTTAAATCCGCAATGACAAACCTTGCTGAATGATGTTCTCCTTTTATTTTTTTTATTTTTTTTATCAAACATTAAACCCACATCACTACACCGCACTAGCTATCCTACTCCTGCTCTTCCCCGTGCCATGCTAAATTATATAAAAAATAAAAAAAAGACAGTCTGTTCAGTGTAAAAATTTCATCGCTTGCTGCGGATGAACAGAGTTGTTGCAGACGAGCGGAGGAGTGGAAATGAGGAGAGCAGAGGACCGGTGATGTCTGGCGCTGAACGTGTTGAGCCAGAGGTCAGCCCAACTCCGGCGAAACCCAGAAACAATAACAGACACACACGTGGAGATACACACACATATGCAGACACATATACACATTGTGTGCTTGTAAATTGTTCTATTCACTTACTGAAAAACACTGGAATTTGAATAACCTCCCGGTCATGAAAACAAACTTTGTGAATACTGAAAGATTTTGATGCCTTTATTAAGGATTGACTATGCTTTGAGTTCATCTGAATAGGCTTGTATGATGTCCATGAAACTTCTAATATGTTGTGAATACTAATGGGTTAGTGGGCAGTGTGTGTGATAAGTGATGAAACATCTTTGAATGCCTAAGTTGTCCTTGGCTGACTAGTGGGTGCCGTTTCATTATGGATATTCACTGTACTTTGAAAATTAGCAAAACCTGTCAGGTATCAACAGCCTCAAAAGCTGCATCTTTAAGCACTCGTCTGTGTTCTTAGCAGTCCTTGAACTTAAAAAACCAGGCGGATTGAAGACGCATAAGAGACTGAAGTGATATTGGTGAGCAAAGAAAATTAATATAAAAGTAAAACACTTAAAATACAAAACTCAGTTGCCAGAGGTAAAATAGCTGTCAGGGATGGCCTTCTAGCCTAAAGACATGCTGGGCTCATCACGAGAGAGGGAACAAAGACGACACAGGTGGAGAAACACAATATTTCTATAGATACACTTATGAAAGGATGAAAGCAGGAATAAAGGCAACAAGAGAAGGAGTTGGCACTTTCCCGTAACATGCTAGATAAAAGACACACTATAACCAAACCAAAGATGGGAATAACAAGTGGAGGGTGCATAAAAAGAAAGAGATTAGGTAGAAATGGCGAAAGAAATTAAAAGTTAGACTTTACTATTGAAATCGGAGAAACCCTCAGCAGAAAGGCCAGAAGGGCGAACCAAATATTCCTCGACTTCACGTCTAATTCGGAATCTGAATATTAGCCAGTGAGGTTTTAAATGTAAATATGCCATTATGCTGTCATTACAGTGTTCACATCGGCAGGCCCACGGGTCAGCCCAGCCACTGTTAATTTTGCAGGCAAAAGCTTTTTTTCCCCCTCCCCACACTCTTGAAATGTTAATAACTTTCTATTAGTTAATGTAGCGTGACTAAAATTCCGATTAGATATAATTCATTTTAATATCTGTGACTGGCCAGCCTGATCATTTTCCGCCACGTTCTCCTGGCCACATTACACGATTCTAAATTGGACTCATTTACATTGGCTGGTTAAATCAAGGCCTTCTCTTGCAATTTAGCTGTCATCAAATCAATTTTGTAATTTTCTTTGCTCTTTGAGGTACGACTGTTTCCGAATTGAATAATATCAGCCATCACATTTAATTAGCCGTTATAGCATGTGTCAGAACAGGAAGGGAATGCAGCAACATCTCAAATGCGATGAGACAGCATCGGCAACACAACTTGAACCCGTTAGATAAGGCGTTGCATTAGACGGGCGTTATTTTTCCTTCATTCGGGTTTAATCAGAAAACGGTTGTCTAATTAGGAATCGCTTATTGTTTTTTCAAGGTGTTGAAAAAGTGAATTCCATGAAAACTCTAATTGTTTGCACAGTTGAGTAATCTCTCTTATGCCATGATTTGCAGGCAAAAAAAAAAAAGAGAGAGACATGAGCAAAACACTGCACAGTGGGTGTTCGGGGAGTTTCAGTGGAACCACTGTGGGTTAGGCCGGCACAGGAGTGGAGCTCCCATGTGGTTTTGCTCAATGGTGACTGAACCATAAGAACAGAGGGACAGAGGGCTGCCCACCACAGGGACTCTGGGATAGCTCAGCCTTTTCTGGGAGAACTGCTGCTTTGGGTAAGTGGCGGTGTCGCTTCAGATCAGAGGACATCCAGACTCTTGAGGGGCGACAGAGAAGGGTGGCACGGTAGGAATCGATAGGCGGAGGCTGGGTGGCTGGGGCCTGAGGGTCGACCAAGGCAGCAAGGACTGGGGATATGAGGGCAGATCAGTGGGAATACTAGTGAATAGCTTCGGTACCCATTGACTGGAGCCAATAGGTTGGCACAGGGAGGCTGTTGATAGTGGATTCATTGATAAATATTCACAAAGTTGAATAGCTGAACCCAACAATATTAAGTGAATGTTCAAATGTCACAGCTATGGATGTAAAAAATGTTATATTTTCAGTACGCCGTAATAGTTCCCTAAAGAATTCACAGTAATCATAATATCACAATAGCTTTAAAAATTAAAAAAGAAACTACAGTCACATTCAAACTAAATTTTATTTAATAATTTTGTTGATGTTTTTGGGGGTTTTTTTTACAATCTAATTTAATAATTTTAATCTCAGCCAAACCGATTTACTCACGAGCAAATAAAACACAGAAAAAAGCCAAACAATTACATTTTTAAGTTATTTTAAGTGACGCATATATTATGTTTAACCTGAGTAGCGAAACACCCCGGAGGTTTGAAAACGATGTGCCGGGAGTTTGCTGTTCTCGCCGGCTCAGATATTTGAAGTTTACACGGCTAAATTCTCACCTGAAATGATTTACTCCTGCTTTCCACCTGCCCTCAGTTGGGTATCAAAATAAAAAAAAACAAAACCCATAAAGAAATTTGTTGTAATGCTACGTGACAGTGACCACTGCTAAGCTAACTGTCACAAGTACTAAGCTCAGTTTGCTTTGATCATTTTCCACACAAGCGTATTTCTTAACCTATATTTTGAAACACAATTACGGTGAAAGAAAAGCAAACTGAATAAATACATCTAACTTTTTAAAATTTACGTGAATTTACTTTAAGGACCTTTAATGGAATTAAGAATGTCAGTAACTGGTATTAAATATAGCATTATCTGCCTTTGTTGTCTCGATGTGGGTGCTTTAAAGCCCTGTGCTTATTTTATCTGTTGTTCCAGTTATTCTGGCTGTCTGCAAACTTTTTGAATGGCGTGCACCTCAGCTCAATGAAGCACTTGAAGGATTTTTCAAAATCTGCCTTCACTGAGATACATATCAAAGCCACAAATGTCAAAGAAGATAGCAACATTGCAGCAGTGGTAATCCACTGGCTGTTGTAGTCTTATGCAAGTGTGTCTGTGGGTTTGAGCTCTGCCAATTTTTCACATCCCTTGAAGAACAAGGTCATTATTGAAACAGGTGTAATAATAGAAAATTGGGTGTGCGGTATATCTGTGGTTGTAAATGAGGGTATGGGGCTATTAAGCATGTATAAATATGAAGAATAAATGAAGACCCACCCCTCGTTTTTGAGCTTATAAAATGAACAAACCGCTCTTTTAACCATTAACATAGACAGCTGATAGAGCTAAACTCTCAATTCCTTCATCTTTTTTTGTGATCTCTTCCCTCCCTTTCTTTCTCTTCCCGTCAGCGTTGCATAGAAAGCAGCTGATGTTTTAATCATGGCCGCAGGGCTCATTGTGATGTGCAGCCACCTCTGGGGTCTCTAATTGTCTCAGTCCAGGCTGGCTCTGCTGATCACCCTGCGTCTGGAATGGCTAATGACTCACAGTGAGGTAGAGAGACAGAGATGCTTCACATGCAGAGCTCTATCTGTTTGGTGTGTGTGTGTGTGTGTGTACACGAGCACAGTCATTCACCATGTGCCCATGCATGTAAGCGCATGATGGATCATAGAATTAACTGCACATACAGCTTGATTACTGCCTCTCTTAAATCAAGGCCATCACATTTCCAGCTCTAGGTTTTCCCCACCAAAGTCCCTGCTGCTCCCTCTCACCAGAACATCTACTTAGATGACACTTTAAGCTGGTTTTATGATGTTTTGTACTGTAAATGTTTGCTCCATCAAAACATAAAAATCACAGTAACTGAGATCAGAGCAAATTTTACTGACGCCCAAATCGTGGTAACTCGCAATCACGTGCCTGGAAGCCAATGTTTGAATGAAAGACAACATGGGTCGGTATAGCTGTGACACATCTCACCAAAGCAACAAAGATTCAGATATGGCTTTTTATAGTGAATATGTTTGGAATATGTGTAATGCGAGCCGCAGGTTAAATGTTTAAGACATGCTTTAGATATCATATACGTTGCTCTATGAATGATACATTTCCTCCTTCAAGAAATCCACAACTTAATCTCCCTCTAAGCTCCAAGCGGCACCCTGGGTCTATGTGGCTGGCCTGTGGATGATGTGGTCTTAGGGTAAAGGGGTCTATTGCTTATGTTGCTGATTATACACCTGTGGATAAGGCTTTCAGGTGCTGTGGACAGAGAGCCCTAAGCCTCCAGTGGCCGACGCTTACAGAATACAAATCTACATCCCCTCCAGGTTCCTTTCAGACTTTCCTGATCATTTGTCCTTTATTCTCTAGCTGGTCTTTGCTGTAATTCAGCACCGCAGCTCTAGAAGCTCCCTTCATGAGTCACAGTTTAAACTGTGTACCTAAGAAAAGTACAGCTAACCTGGAGAAAGTGAATTGCTCTAGTCTAACATACGTGTCCTTCAAACTGATCTAAAATGTGAAAAATTATTTAAGTGGAAAAACTTTTACATACAAAAGTCGAGCTTTTCCTTGAAGATGACTTTCATTTCTTTTGACATTTTTTTAACAATGTCCATTTACAAACATTATTAAACTGCTCTGGAGCGGCATTCCAACATTCCCCACAACAATTCATAATGCTGCTAAAGTGTTGGACCCTGAACATTAATAAGCAACAGCAACTCAAGTGTTGCGTATGCTTAATAACAAAGCGTGTCTGCTGCTCCCCTTTCCTCCATTCACCGCCCTTATTAGCATACAATCTGAATGCCGAGAGCGCCAACAATGGTGAGGTCAGTGCCGCTGGATGGGGTCAATTCTGAGGACGGCTGGGCAACATGCTCTGCATGTGTCTTTGCATACTGTAGGAAATCTATTGCGGTGGGAAGTTAAGTGGCGGTGAATGCCAATAGTAGACCTTCCAGTCTGCCTTCTCGAAAATACAAAGCATGGCCTCGCCAGTGATGTTCTGCTCCACTTTACCTTTTGAAGAGGCAATCCAAGACTTTAACCCCCAGAATATTATCTCTCTCCCTTCTATGAGCAGAATGGGCAGCACTCATCACTGGAAAAAAAAAAAAAAATACAATTTTGTGCTGTCGGTCTGGTCCACCCTGTGATAATCCGAATCCACTTTTAGAGTACTGATAAGACAACCTATTAAATGTAATTATAAAATGGGTTGTACAAATTGTTAGTGCTGCTGCTATCTTCAGAATGTCTTAGTGTCTTGAAATAGCCCTGGTGATTTAAATCATTTTAGCATTTCCTTGCAATTAGCTTTCACATAATAATACTGGAGCTAATTTCTGCACCACGTTTGACATTATAAATGTAATTGGCTCCCATTCACATCCCCACTGTGACACATCTATCAAGCCTCGTGGGCGACATTTATGTGTGTTTGTGTGTGTGTGTGCGCGCGCGCGCGCGCGCGCTGCTTTGCATCCCATAAACAGTCACCTTTTTTTTTTTTACTTTTCACCCAAATCTATCAGCCCACATAGTTATAACGACTTGCCATTGATTTTGCTCCCTCTTTCAATTTAACGCTCTCAATAAAAATAGGAATCTACAATGCATTCTAATTACACTTCTTAGGTGACCTGTGTAACGACTGTTTCCCAATGAAGGCTCATTAATTGGCCCGTCATAGTTCAGTTGGAGGCTATTGTGGCACTGTCCTTTTCATAGGCGTGCCGGCATGACCAGCATCACTGAATGCTCATATATAAGAGCTCCAATAACAGTTAAAATGCTATTAAAGTGGATGAGGCACAGCTATGCTGCTGCTCCCACTAATTTGAGGCACTGACTAGAGGGCTGTGTGGACTACTCTCTGGGGAAAACTATTCCCAACTGGCTCCAGCATATGTTGTGACTGTGCTCACACATACTGTATTCACACCAGTGCTTGGCTGTGTGCGTACACACACACACACAAACCAGCCTTTTAATTGCGGCTGGAGTGTAAACTGTAGCTGATAATGTTATGGTCATAAAAATCTCTCTTTTAAGCAAACATCCCTATGCATGTGCACTTAATAGTGTAATTTCTAAACAGTCAACAGCAGATTAATAAATCACATTACTAAAGGACAGATTAAAGAGATGTATAGAGTAAGAGTGAATTCATATGTGGTTCCCTTTGTCATGTCTTTCTTCATGGCCATGGATGGTTCAGGGACAGCAAAATTACTGGCTTCCCCTGAGTAAATAAGTGATTTAACTGCACCAGAATAAATATTTCATATTTAATATTCTAAAGAAAGGAATAATCAAATAATGCAGGAAAATTTGAATACAAGGCAAGGTAAGCCTTTGATGCAAGGTAGAGCTCTCTGAAAGGCAGTGGCTCTTGATGGATTATTTGGTAATTTCAGGCCAGTTTGTTGATAGAAGCTAGCCTTGCAGTGATAACAAAGCAACACTTTTGCCATATGAAAGTTGTTCTGTATGAGGGCAATCTGTGACCAAGTTTTCTAATGAAATGGGTAAGAGAATAGAAGGTTATTTCTCTTGGATAGATCCCTGTTTTCAAGTAGCTCCGTTTAAAAAGGCTGTCTTTTATTTGTAATTTGAAAGGAGCTCAAATGAGTGGACGACATCCAATCGATTTGAACCAAAGCGCATGAATAACGCGCTCCGCGCAGAATGATGAGGGACAGGAATTGTGAGGAAAAAACATGCATGATCACAGAAAAGAGAACTAATAATAAACATTAAAACCCTTCCTTAGTTACACTCATTTTACTCTGGAGGAAAACACACAGAACAAACTAATTATTTTTAATGTGTATATGCTTGGTCTCATTTTACCGTCGGCTTTTAATAACACAGATTGAATGGACTGGTATTTAGAAAAGAGCTACCCCATACATACGTATTACCATTACTGACCAAATTAACCTTGAGTACATCTTAATTACATTTAGTTCCATTTGGTTGGTCATGCATTTCACACATCTCAGGATGTTACGGATGAACATGGGGATCATTTTTCTTACAACAAAGTTTATTTTCCACTCCAAACTAACATTATATAAATATGTCCTTAAACACAAGGGTTGTTATGTTATTTTGTTTAATGTGTCTGACTGGTAAGTAGATTAATTTATTAATCCACGGCTGAAAACTATCCCAAACAACATCAACGATAACATGAAAATGAACAATAGTTTGCTCTCTAGCTATTGTATCTATAACTATTATATTGTAACCTGCTTTCAACCAGGTTATGTGTTCAGCATAAGTAACCATGGTGATTTAGCCAGGTAACAAGAGAACCACTTTAGTCACATGGCAACTTATGCTGTAAACCTAACCTGCTTTGGACCAGGTTAATAAACCTCTTACTAGTCAACAGTTCTATCCGGTCTTTAAGTGATGAAGTATAAACCCTGCTTCCGGGTCCAAACTACTCTGCTTTTATTAAGGCTGTTGTGTTGTTAACATGTTTTAATGCTTTGTATCTTGTTCTATTTAATCTGAATAAGCCCCTAAAAACATTCATCATGATTCGTGATCACTGTCGTCCTCTCTCACTTTTTAAAACCTTATGGTATAACTACAGCCCAGCTCATGCAGCAGTATATTAATGGCTAACCTCGTATTGCGGATGGATTATCTCAGTTGTTCCCCTGACTGAAGTTTGGTCCATTTACATCATCCCGACTTGCGATCGTATTTGTCCCTAACCATCGGAAACCCTTGCAATCATCCTCCAGCTTCACTGTGTTTATGCTATGCTGCATAGCTAGCCACCACGTAACACATCATTATATACCGGTTAGCCCAACTTCAGTAACCCTACAAACGTCTCTGCTGTTTAGTTTTCTGTCTTCATTTATGTCGGAATTGATAGCAAAACTGTATGTTTTAATTTACTAGAAATCTCTCGGTCAAATCGTGGTATATTTTGTTTAGGTGGAAACTAGGGAGCTAACTTCCTGCTAACTTTTAACTCTGTTAAATTGAATAAATTCTGTTTTCATGGATGCCTGGATGTTAAATTTAATTGTTACACCTTGTAAAGCAGCAACACTGATCATTTTATTAAAGATGAAAGAATTTAGGCAGTTTGTAGCTTTCAGTAATGCTGCAGTGTTCGTTTGATTTCGGGACCTAAAGCGGAGTTTGGACTAATGACACGGATAGCATCACCATTCCAGGAAGTTCCCTCAGACCTCTGTCACACACACACACGCACACACACGCACACACACACACACACACACACACACACACACACACACACATTCTGAGCTGTCTTATTGAGTTGAAAGCTGAATATGGGCAACTGTTTAGCCTGATTTACAGTGAAATATCCTGGATATGCTAAACCTGATTTATAGTACAGGGCCCAAGATTTTTAGATTTTGCTGCTTTTCAAGTGTGTGAAGCTTTTTTTAATTGTTGTTGGTTCCTGTGACTTTATGATTCCTCTGCTTTCAAATCATTACCCCTTTAAACATCTAATGTGTTCTGATTTTTTATTGTGATTACAAGCTACAACCAGCCTTCAAGTCCCTAATATCTCTTGAAAACCTGAAACCATGAACAAAATTCCAATATTAGCACTCTAAGCACAGCAGGGAACCTTAGCCACGTAAAACTTCTAAACTACCATCAGTTACTTTGTGATTGACTTCCTGTCAAAGATTTACATCTCGAGTAGAAACTAAGATATTTTAGATGTTTTAGATCAACAATACAACAATGTATAGAATAATGAAAGTCTTAACCTTTCAAACTACTGCAAGGGTACGATAAGTTATGTAAACCCCGTTCTTCTAAAGATTATTCAACAAAACAGGAACATGCAGTATAAGTGGTTTGATACAGACACATCAATTTCAGCCTGACACTATCGCCTCTTTTGATTAAAATTCACTTCATGACAAGCTCTCAACTGCCACTCACCCAGTCATCTGTCAGTGTGATTCAGTACTATACAATATTATTCGAAAGCATACTTGAATTCTAATGAGTATCCCATTGACAACTTATTGCTAGCCCTGCTGATGAACATCGATTGAAACAGGGGTCCAGTTTGGAGTGGAGCCCCTTCGGTCTAACCTGAGCTCAAACAGCAATAAGAATAGCCATTGGTTTGATGAGAGTGCACCTCACTGTGAGAGAAGCAGGTTGGAATGGGATCTGTCTAATTGGGAACATTTACAAATTCAGCTATGCATATTAGCCTCTACTGCTTTTATTTGCTTTTAGATTCTGTACATTTATTGGTCTGTATGTATTTGCTTACAGCTTGTTTATTTGCTTGCCAGAACACAGCATACACTTACACTTACGGCCCATCCAAGTCCAAGGCTGCCATGCAATAACGAAGACAGCACTTTCAATAACCTTGACAGACAGATTAAAAAGAGGATTCAATAGCTGCTCTTCCCTATGAGCACTCCATCACCTAGGCCGCTATCCTTCAACGCCCCTCCTCTCTCCCTTTATCGTCAGCCCCTGTCAATCACTCGGTGGCTTGGCAAAATGGCCTCTGCTGCTCCTGAGGAGCTCTGCTGTGTTCTCGCTTATCCTTTGGTTGTGGGTTATAGAGGTGCAGCAATGGCAGGAAAAGCCTTATCACTGAACTGAAGTGTTGGCTGTGTGTTACTCACAAGGATATCACTCCAACATACCACACACGGGGCGTTTGATGGCATTTCTCTGAAAGGGTCTTCTCACACAATCACACTTGTGCACATCATTTTCTTCTCACGCATCCGCTCATGTCTGTCTTAGCAGACTGTCTTTCCCTCACGTGGGTGGCCTTGTCAATCCCCATTACTACCCGCATTTCTATGATTTCTAAAACAACTGCAGCATCCTTCCATCCGCCATCCCTTTCAGCAGCACAGCTCTGGAGCTCACAGGCTTAGCTTACACCCTCTCTGAATTTTCACCACGGCTTCACTCGCAGCCTTTGAAAGTTCACAGTCTGGCTTGGAGGCACAGTGAGGAAAATCAAACTGCTCAAGGCAGGCTCGGATCACAGGTGAAACCCTCAGAAAGAAAAAAAAATCTTGATGTGAATTCAGGAGACATGTTGCCCGAAGACGGGGCACAAGAGTCTTTCTCAATGCCAGACATCCTCTTTGAGGGTCACTTACTTATTTGCTATTCCCTGCCATTATCATTTCTATGACTGCTGCATCATATTGTCTAGCTTTTTGGGTTAGTTAAGGTGGAAGACTAAAAGTGTGAGCGGTAATAATGATTATGAATTAAGCCTAACAGGGATATGATGAGGAGGAAAGGTTTTCCAGAGGTTATTTCCAGTACACAGCCTATATAAACAAAAGTATAAGTGATATATCAGCTAATTAATGGTTCCAACTGCTTCCTAATTGCTGTGCCCCCTGACCCACTGTTACCTCCTAGGGGTTGGTCTCTGACCCAAGGGCATTGGAGACGCCTGTGCTCATGCAGGCACGTGCACGAGTGCGCACGCACGCACAGTGAGCTACCTCTGTGATCCCTGAATGTCAGGCTAAGGGCATCCAGAGGCCAGCAGTCATCTCAGCCTAGCATACTAGGAGTTGATAAAGAGCATGAAAACACACAGTGGGCAATTTAGCCACTATAATCTTGGGGATTACAGGTCAAAACAATTCCAGACACAAGAAAGAAAAAAATAAACAGTGCATACTCTTTGCTATAGAGAATGAACATCACATGTGCTGCCACAAACACAATTCCTATCAACAATTACACATCCAGGTTACAATTCAAGGTCATGTTAGACGTGTGAATAGGGCTACACTGCTTGTTCAAAGTTATTCTAGTTTAATGGTAGATTAACGGTGGATTTGTAAAATGTGTAAATAGACATGTAAGCATGCATAGCTTAAATGTCTTAAAGTTTTGCTTTAGTTATCAAATAAAACTCTCCCAGCTTTTTGCCTGGCTCTTTTTAAACGTCAATTTCTACTTTTACTGATAACAGCTGGCTTTTCTCTGTTCTAAACTCACTTTGCTTGCTGTGTACAAAAACATGTAAAATACACAATCACATAGACATTGAAAACATTGAAATTTAGAACAATTACCGTTAAATGTGTCTATTAGAGACCTTACAAACTCAATCAAGTACATATATAATGCTTGTATGCACACCCCTTTAATTATTAAATATAACATCTCCATTTAAACAAGTGACTTACTTGAGGAAATATAGATGTCTGTGTCTATTTTCAACCCCATTAGAGATCCACTGACTGGTTCTATTCTGCTGTTTATTAGAGCACTCATGGGATTCAATGCATTAAACCATCCCTTCAAAACTTAATCTATCGCTTAATTAAAGTTGTCCAATATGAAAACAGAGACAGCCTACCACGCATTAACTTCCACCCTCCATTGTCCCTCAATCTACGCTGCAGACACTTGTGAACTGGCTAATGAAGATGTGTTAAGATAGAGATTCAGGTCTATTTGCATGAGATTACAGCACATTGCTTGAACGCCAAAACTGTCAGCATCCATGCATCCACGCATCCTGCATCCGCCGTTCTAGCCGGAGAATTACGAATAACCCTCCCCACCTCCACCCTCCCCTGCACCAAAGTCATTGCTCTGCCTCTGCAGTTTTGTTGCAAATGGCTGTAGTCCATTCAAACGTGTGAAATTGTAATCATAGCTGTCTCTGGATGGGTGTAATTAATGTGCTCTATCAGAGAGATTTTGATGGCCAGTCTGGAGTATGTGGGGAGCAAAGCCAGCGAAGGACGTCGGCTAAATGATGTGCTATTATATGGAGTGTTTGGTCATTTGCAATAGCATGCAGCGTGGAATGCACGATGAGCAATGAGGAATGTCCTCCTGGCGCTATCATCATTGTGTTCATTAATTGCATTGTTGATGGCTAGCTGGTAACACAGCAGGTTGAATGTGATGAGTGTTTATATGACAGAAATAGCCCACATTCTGGTAAATATGGTTTTGCTAGGAATTGAAACTCATACTTGTTAAAGAATGCCTGTTGGGAAATTTACCTGGCATGTTTTCTAACAACTTTACAATTTAGTCTTAACAGTTTCATTCCTCAACATCTCCCCGGGTGTCTGTACTTCCTGCAGATTGATAGGTTTTACAACCCAGTCATTAGCTGAACAGATATTAGAGGATGTTGTGCTTAACTGATGGGGTCTGTAAACAAGAGGCCAATTCGGAGATAAGAAACAGCAGCAGGAGAAATAGAAGAAGACTGATACTACTGCATAAGTGTATCCCATCATTCTGTGTGACACGCCAGTCTCAGCTTGTAGATTTGTTCTCTCCCAGGGTGCCCAATGTAAGGTTGAGCATCCTGGGAGAGAATACATCTGGTTTTTTTTAGTTGTGATCATTTAATTTTCTTTCTTTTTTTGTACTGGGTTGAACTGGGTAGGTTTCTATTTTGCTGGAATCCACTAATGAGCCAAAACATTATGACCATCTTGACCTCATACCCTGCCCTGCTGTTCATCCTCCATGTGCCACATGGATTCTATAGGACCTCTGGAGCCTCCCTGTGTTATCAGGCACAACGTTGACTACAAGTCATAACTATATCCATATATCCAAGTAAAGGCCTTCACATACTGTTGGAAATCCATGCAAATATCCTTTGCATTAAAAATATTTTCTGGACTCACCAATTCTTAATGCAGCCATTCACATCAACCGTTAATTTCACTGAATAGATTTGCAACATTTAAATTTTTCAAACATCAATTTTTCCAATTTTTTGATGCTAATAAACAAATCTGACCTATCAGACCACTGCATTTGGCCACAAGTGCACGGCAGCTCAAAACCTGAACCTGTACTAGATATAGAAATGCTAATAACATGATATGGGTTCAAATTTTTCCTGCTGCTGCCTTTTCTTGGGACCTGGACGAAACCGATCTCTGTTTCTGTTTCTATTTAAAAACCATAGGATTAACTCATCATCACTTGACGTTGACTTAATTTTTTTCACCATGTGTCTGTTTGTTACATGACAAATTCACTGATAAATTCATTATTTTGTGTCACTTTTTTTACAACACACTTTGTTTGTAATGGCCTACAGTAACTGTTCTTTGTACAGTGTGTGGTCATTATGTAACGTCATCAGTCTGTCAGATTAGAGAGGTTTGAAATTTGAAATTAGGAAGTTGTGTTTACCTTTTTTGTATTGTTGTTATAAATTATTTTTACTTTTAAAAGTCACTTGTTATATTACAAGATTACTGCAGTTTATAGGTAACCTGCTATATTAATTACAGTGCAGAAAAAGTACATTTAAATTGCCCAAAAAGTACATGCAGCTTTACATTTTGATGTGCTTGTTGGTCATATAACCAGAGAATGCCTAGCCTACTGTACATTTACATTGCATTACGTTTATCTCATTGTATAGAGCATTGATGTTGGCAGCATGTTCTCCTTCACAGAACTAGCATCCTTATTTCCCTTTAGCCAAATTAAAAGCTAGCCTTTTTGATTTTTGAGCTATAGCATCAGCATTGTTCTCCTCAACACAGAAATAGTTGTGCTCACTTGTTTTTGTCCTTTGCAGATGCTATGGGTAATCAATTTCAGCTGGGATAGGTCTTTCAAAAGGTACAAAAATAAATAAGTAGGACTGCTTTCTGTCATCTATGCAATATCTTTACAATTAGAAACATCGTGTTTCAGATTTTCAGTTCTTGATTTTTATCATGATGCTATAGAAATTTTTTAAAAGCAACTTGGCCGGGTTAATATTTTGCCCAAGGTTGGACAGGATAATAACATAAGTAGGATATTAGGCATACAAACATCCTAGGGGGATCCAGGGATCGAACCACCAACCTTCCTCCATCTGGTCACTCATCCTACTGGGAGACTTCAGTGATGGGTGTGCAACGACAGTGAAACCTGAGTGTGATTGGAATAGACTATCTGATCTGAATTTGAGTGGTTTGTTCATAATAAACCACATGTTTGAACATAAGGATGTCCATAAGTTCATGTGTTCAGAATATCTTAGATCACAGGTTGATAATCAATTTTGTAGTCACAGCATCAGACCTGTGCCAATATATTCCAGACATTTAGCTGAAGAGGGGAAATGAGCTGTCAACTGATCACCACCTGGTGGTGAGGTGGATCAAGACATGGAGACATGGATGGAGACAAGTTATGCTGCAATAGGCCTATGGTGCTGGCGGCATCCAGTGATGCACCAATTGTTTCTTCTTCGCTCACCAATTTTCATTCTCCATCTGTTTAGAAACCAGTCTGATTTTAAGGAGAACATGCCTGCCTAGACTAGGACTAGTTTCCTATGTTTAAAAGGAGGACTAGATTGTACTTTAATTACAGGGGTTTACACTACTCAGCCTCATCAGCCTTCAGGAGCAACTATGCAGTTTTCATCCTGACCTTCGAATGGTGAACCTTGTATTTATCCTCTCAAGGATATTTGAGTATGTGCAGGACTTTGCCCAACCAGTCTACATGTGTTTTGTGGACTTGCCAATTATTGTTCTTAATTGGCACTATATAAATAAAACTGAATTAATCTGAACTGAATTTACGAAAACCCGCCATACTCCCAAGGTGCTTTGGGAGTACGGGGTATCTGGCCCATTGTTATGAGACATTCAGGCTCAGCAAGCGAAAGCTTGGTCCACAGGCTTGTTGGTAATAAGTCAGAGTCATTCCCGGTGGGTGATGAACTTTATCAGGATTGCCCTTTGTCACTTATTGTGTTCATAGTTTTTGTGGAAAAAATCCCTATATGGAGCCAAGTGGCCTAAGGCCTCCAAGTTGGTGGTCTAAATGTTTTGGCCACAAGTTGTCATCTCTACCTTTTGCAGATGACATAGTTCTGTTGGCTTCATCAGTTGATGGACTGTAACTCACACTTTTCCCAGGTGATGGTGACGAATAAAAATTAAAGCCTCGAAACCCAAAGGCATGTGAATTACTGCCACAAGGAGAATTTTAAGTATGCTGTGGTCTTCACTAGTCAGGAGAGAAGGGAGTGGTTGACACACAGATTGGGACAGAATATGCAGTGATTAGGATGCTGTACTAGTCCTATGTGGTGAATAGAGAGCTTTTCATAAAAGGAAAGCCAACACCATCACAAGGTCCAAACATTTATTGAAGGCAAATAATAGTCAATAAAATATACAGTAATACATGGGAACTCAGGGAGCTAATGCTATACTCCCAGAACAAGGCCCATGGAAAAAGGAAAAGAGGAAAGACAGAAAACAGGATGAAACGGCAATGCAAAGACAAGGGCTTTAAACACACACCTGGTAATTAGAAAGATTAGTCCCACCAGGGAACACAGCTTAAGTTAACTGGAAAAAAATGGGACTTGGGAAAGTGAAACTAAACACAAAACATGCAGGATAGGTATCACCAAAATAAAACAGGAAATCACAATCAGTGAGACAAGAACTCAAATTAAATGAACTTGATACTGAAAGACAGCAAAGCAGACAAAACCTACACAAAGACAAGACTGGGGGAATACCAAGGAAACACAAAAAGGAACTAATAAACTCAATATCATCAAAAGCTTAGTTTAAAGGCACAAATAATAAAATTAGAAACCAATCCAAGGGGTTAATTAACCCAAGTGAATATACACTAGTAACCAAATGCAGGAATATAAACCCCTCTCAAAACCAAAAGAAGCCATGAACCCACAAAAACTCAGATCCTGTTAATAATTGACCTTAAGGTGACTTGTTCTTTGAACTGAACTAGTAAGCTTTTGTCACTCTCACAGCTAGCAGCGTCCTTACAAGTGAAGGAGGTTTACAGACTTATAGACGAAAAGTCTATACTATTATGACTATCAGAAGCAGCGTCTCTATGCTGTTCCTCCTTAATGTGACCCGGAAACTGATCTCTTCATTCCAAAAATTCACCTTTACAAGAGATGAGCAAGTAAAGAAGTGACCAATAACCAGCACTCTTCTCTTTCCCTCACAAAGAAGTTATTATTGTAACAAAAATGATGAAGAAGCTATATCCATATGAAAAAAAGTAGAAAACACTTTCTTTTGATTGTTGTCTGTATTTTTTTTGTTCTTTAAGCTACAGTAACCTCATCTTTGTTTATTTCTATTATTAGTGTGTTTGGCTGTCTTGAATTACTGTCCGAGTTTCCCTCTCCGAGTGCATCTATGTGCTTGAGCCTTCACAATGTCGTTAGCCTTCAGTGTCTCTTCATTATTTGTTTTTTGCTTGATTTCTGTATTAATTTAAAGGCTACTTTTCTGTGACATCTCTTTCTAGTTTTATTTACTGCCTTTTTTGATTCTTTGATTGTTTTCACGTGACAATAATTTTTCCTCCTCAGTCCTGCTTGCTAATTCCTTTTCTGTGTGTGTATACTGCATAGCCCTGTTTCTGTCTTTGTCCTACTGTAGAATCTCTGGTAGTTTTTGTTTGTATTATTGTCCTACTCTGCTTTCTTTGCTTATGATCTCCCTTTTTGTTTTTGCCCAGGTGTGTGTGTGTGTGTGTGTATGTGTGTGTGTGTGTGTTCTTGTCTAGCTATCTTTCTGAGGACTGAAATCTGCATTCGACTATACTTGTGAGGACCAACAGTCACCTGTGAGGACACACAAACCGGTCCTCACAAATTTGAAGGCATTTTAAGACATTTTTGAGGCTCAAAATGTGGTTTTAGTGTCAGGGTTACATTTAGGTTGTGGTTAGGTTAACGGTAAGGGTCAGGGCAAGTCATTCATTTTTAATGGTTAGGGTTAAGTTAAGGGGCTAGGGAAAGCATTATGTGAATGAAGGGCTTCACTAAGTTAGCTGAATGAGCATGTGTGTGTGTGTGTGTGTGTGTGTGTGTGTGTGTTCATGATAATAAAGGAACGTACTGTCTACAATTTAGATTTAGGCCACACATATAATAAAATACAATACAAGAATCACATTCAGTAACTAATGTCTTATATTCTAGTGTATGTATTACTCAGTGTGTGATTGCTGAATGTTGCTGGAAAAATGATGAAAGAGTCCATTAGTCTTTGATTATGAAGGACTGACACTAAAACATCATAGCAGCGCTGGAAATATCTCAAGGTCAGATGTCTGTGGGAATAAGAAAAATCAGCAAATGTAGCCAGAACTCTATTGCTCTTACTTTTAAATTTATGTACGGAAGAAGAATAATTGTTTTTTAATCTTGTTTCATTTAATCTATTAAAAGGGTTGTTTTCATTAATCACATTTAAACCTTTGTATGAGTGTATTCACGATATTCTCACCCCGTATTCTCTAGTGTCCAGTAAAATTTAGTTTCCAGATGTCACCTTCATCCCTCTTTTATACCAAAGTTGTCCTTTGGCATCAGTGTATTAATGGGCGTGGCATTGCTGGCTGCTGAGTGGTTCTCATTTTATATACATTTAAAAAATCCTCATTACAAGTTTTGGTAGTGGTGTCATATGTTTCAAATTTATCAGTCAGGTCATTGGAAGAACTCAGCCTTCCAAAGATGTGTTACACCACAGTTAATTTATAATGAGTGGAGGGGGTCATTCAAGTTTGCATTTTTTGTTTACTTGTTAGCTTTGTCATATATTTAAATGTGTCTGATGATATGAAACATTTAAGTGTGACAAACATGAGGTGAAATACACCACTGTCTCTTATACGTATCATTATTATCGTATTTGATGCTTGATTTTTACTTTTAGCAAGACAAGGTTACATGTTTAGGGTTGGGGTCTAAAGTTTATATGGTTAAGAAAAGGCCATAGTGAGGGATAATCCCGCACATTAAAAAATGACAAATCTTATTAATGCCAAAAACCAGTGCCTCAAGCCAGAGATGGCAATGTTCACCTTAGGTGTAAATGTGCCACATAAGGGCTTCGACAAAACTGCATTAACTGATAATGTAAAACGCATTCATACAATCAAGTATGTTTAAGCAGCTTAACTGTCAATGAAAAAGATTTGCTCTGGTGACTGATTTAGCTGATTCAAATAGTTATTTAAACTAGCTCCATGTCATTATTCTTGAAATAAATCTAAATGTATTGGAGTATATTTACATTTCATTATTAATTTACAGTTTGAAATTTTAATTTATAGTGTGAAAATGTGTTTGCCCCCTTCCTGGTTTCCTGTTTTTTTAATGTTTGTCACACTAAAACGTTTCTGATAATCAGACAAATTTAAATATAAAGATAACACACGTAAACACAAAATGCAGTTTATAAATGAAGGTGTTTATTATTAATGGTAAAGAAATCCAAACCTACAAGGCCCTGCATGAAAAAGTGATTGCCCCCAAAACCTATTAACTGGTTGGGCCAACCTTAGCAGCAACAACTACAATCAACATTTCCAATAACTGGCAATGAGACTTTTACAGTGCTGTGGAGGAATTTTGGTCCAATTTGCAGAATTGTTGTAATTCAGCCACATCGGAGGGTTTTCGAGCATCAACTGCCTTTTTAAGATCATGCCACAGCATCTCAATCGGATTGAGGTCAGGACTAGGCCACTCTTCATTTTGTTTTTCCTAAGCTGTTCAGAGGTGGCCTTGCTGCTGAGTTTGGGATCATTGTCCTTCTGCAGAACCCAAGAGCACTTCAGGTTCAGGTCATAAACAGATGGCCGGACATTCTCGTTCAGAATGTTTTGCTAAACACAAGAATTCATGGTTTCATTGCAGGTGCTAAAGCAGCAAAGCAACCCCAAACCAACATGCTACCACCACCATATTTTACTGTTGGCATGATGTTCCTTTTCTGAAATGCTGTG